>CABHPP010131969.1:0-11241 GCA_902168425.1 Peromyscus attwateri
AGAAAGAAAAAAAGGGAAGAAAGCGGATTATAACCTGTGAGCTAAAGGAAACCCTTTCTTCCCCAAGCTGGTTTTATCTAGTGTTTTACCAAAGCAGCGGAAGCCAAAGTAGAACAGATACAAACAGAACACATTATCCATGACCACTATGGAGTTCGGGCCAACAGAGCAATCCTAACTGCCCCTGATCTGACACGTTTTATATCTGGTGGTGAAGACATGGTTCCAAAAATGTTTTCTTAACAAGAGATGATTTAGATATGGTGCTAGGAAGAGAGTTTCCTTGATTCGCCATTTTAGTCAGTCCGTGTGTGGTGGTCTTCTCCAGGACTAGGCTCTTCTCAGGGTTCTTTCTGCGGCTCCATTTATCCTCTCTTCATCTGGCTTCTGATGTTGTTAGGGTTTCCGCATAGGTGTTGTACATCCTGGCTCTGGGGCCACAGATGGGTCTTCCCCAGTTCAGATGAGGAAATGCTTCTGTTAACAGGATGGGCCTAGATCCCAGTGCCTCCTGTGTCCACATATTAAGAGGAGCATCTCTGCCAATGTACTTAGGCAGAACAATAAAGCATCTTTACAGTCCAGGCTCACCAGAGCCACTATTGATTCACTAGCACCTGCTATCTCAATAGTAAAAGGCTGCCAGGATTTACTCGCTCAGCTTTTCCCTTTCCTGGGCCGTCATTATTCAGTGTAAAACTCCTTTAACCTGGTGGAGTTGTTGCTCTTGCTAATACTGTGTTAGCAAATTATTGATCCCAATGATGAGAACAGGAATCGTTTCTCCTGTAGCAGGATGTGCAATTGGATGCACATTCTGCCCTGGTAATTTTCTCTATAGATCTTCCAGGAGGACCAGACAAATGGACCATTAAAAAGAAGCAGGGGCGGGGGAGCTGCCTGGGGTTGATGGTACATTTGAGCTGAATCCAAAGTTTATTGGTGTTTTTCAGCTCCTATTTGAAAACTTATAAACATTGCTCCTTGGCACTTTAGGGTTTTGTTTTGTTTTGTTTCTTTTTTGGGTAGTTTTATTTGGCTTGCTTTTTGACTTTCACTGACAATGAGGGGAAAATAGTAGCTTGTGAGTTTCTTCTTCTGAAATGGAAATAGAGACTATCAACAATTCAGGGATCCTAAAACCACCATGCAACCTTTTCAAAAGGTAAAAGGGAGAGCACGACATTGGCGAGCAAATGTGTTCAGCTTCAGCTTTGCTGGCCTTGGTGGTGGGAACCGTGAATGAGAGTGCTTGTGAGGAGGCTGCCTCAGCTGGTTCCCCTTAATTCTCATCTCAGATAACTCAAACACATGCATATTAATCTGCATTTAACTCAGAGTTAGAGGGCCTCTGTGGACTTAGCACCATACTATATCCAGAAGATTTAAACAAAACATAAAATTGAGTTCCATGCCTTATACAAGGCTTTGGGTAGTTTATTATTATTATGGCTTAGAAAAAAATAATAAAGAAACCTTTTAACTAGAAACAAATTTGGAAGGAAAAAATTAACTTCAGCTCAGAGTACACATTGTTTTGTTTGTTTCAAAAAAAAAAAAAAGCTTGAAATCAGGAAGTGTTAACTACTTTGGTCATTTACTGGACTCTCGAGGCAAAATTGTGTGGATAAGTTGAGATTGCCAAGGAGACTTACAAATGATCCCTGCCCAGCCCTTTCTGAACAGAAGTATTAGAACGTTAAGTTTCATGTGCCAGATTGCACAGTATTTTGTGTTTTCCTTCTAAGATCTCTGTTAATCATGTATTTCTCTAATGTGGATTGATGGTTTCAGTATATATATTTTAGTGCATGAATGTACATTTACTGTTCTGAGATCCCACTTGAATTCCATGTGAAGGAATTTTTGGCAGAATGTTGACCTCAGTACCGCTCATTAAGTACTGAAAACAAACCAGAAGATGTCACTTTACATTATAGTAAAGATAAGCAGGATATTTAATGCAAGTGATCCCCTATGTCAGATTACAAATTCCAATGAGACAGTTACCCTTTTGAAATGAACTTCCTTTATTAAGCAATCACATACTGATCATGGTGTTTCTATCTCAGCACATGTTAGAGTCAGGAAGAACAAGTGGTTCTCCTCTAGATAACAAAGCTATGGACCAGGAGGAGGGAATTCCCTTGAATCTTCTGCCATAGACGCAGTTATTTTAGCTTATGTGATGCTTGCTTGTGGTTGAGATGGCAGGTGGAGATGACAAGGTGAGGTACACAGCAGTGAACCGTCCAGTGACATTGGTTCTATTTTCTTGCTCTTCAGACAAAATGGAAAATTATATCTAAGAAGAAAAGGTTGGAAGAAAATAAGAGAACCAAGAGTAATAGCCCCCTAAAAAGGTTTCGTTCACAAATATAGGTTATCATTCAATATTTACATTATTTATTTATTAATGCCTCTGATTAGCAGACAGTCTCCTCCAAATCCACCAACAAGAAAATACCAATTGAATAGAATTCAATTTCTCAGTCTAGGTGATTGATGGTTTTCAACTTGATTTGGAGTCAGAGAAAGGATGGCTTTTTAGAACATGTGCTTCAGTAGAAAAATTATAATGTTATCCTGTAGTTAGAGCAAAGATCACAGATGTAAGTAGGGAGGGAAATGAAATTGGCTTGAGAACATTTTTTAATCAATCACCCCAAGTATCATTTTACATACACCACTGGGTTTGTATTTTAGCTATTCTTGGCTTTTCTCATTTTTCATATTTGAATATTCTAATCAGTGAGACCACATTTATTTTTATCTTTCTTTTTAAAGAAAATGAGTGCTTGTATTATTTTCATCTGATACTATATTTTTGTTGCTTGGTCTTTTTTTTTTAATTGCAAAACTGGAAACATTCAAAAGTCACCTTTCATGGATGTCAGCATCAATGTAGAGAGTGGCTTGGAAGTAATGTCTTTTCTGTCAAAAAGACCATTGACGTACAACATCAAAGTAGCATACATTATGAATAATAAATAAGCAATCACAGAGCACCAAATTTGATTTTCAAAATGAAGCCAAGGATGTAAATGATGTAACTGAAATTCTTATCACCTATTTATGTGCACTAATGCGTAGAAACTGGCATTCCCTCTACCCCATCCCAAACTATGCTTGTCAGTAGAAGCAATAGATGTATCGGTTGTGACATTTAACCACTGGCACTTAGGGAAGCATGCTTGGTTGATTTGTATTGAGATTTCTAAAATAAAATACAGAGGAGATCCCTTCACTCACTGCACCAGAGGGGAGAATGGTTTTGATGGTGTTTGAACAACCACCTGCAACTGATCAAATCACATTCTATCCAACCATTGAAATTAATTCCTGGCATGAAACAAATACCCTCCCTGAGGATTACTGGTACTGAGGTCTTCCAGAACCTGTTGTGTCCTAGCCTCTTTGTGCCATCAATAACCAGTGAGGACTTCCACAGCAGTTATCAGCCCAGCAGCCACAGCTTTATGTGTGTAAAGATGTCTAGGCCCAGAGACCAACACTTTGTAAAGAACAGAAAAAAAATACCCACGAGAAGTATTGCTTCCAGCTTATTTTTAACTGAAAGTGGATGACAAAGTCATATTCATGAAAGAGAGGAAATATTTGAACTATCATTTTATGTCAATTTTTATCTCTACTTTATAGTATATTAATCAGTCTAGCATTATGCACTCAATGGCTTTGATTCATCTTTGACTTTCTGTTCTTTACTTTGAAATTCCAATGTAGTTATTCATAGGCAATATTAGAAATCAGGTTCAAAGTGTATTATTGAAATAACTCATTTGATAGTATATGCTGCTTGCTCTTGCCATGTAAGACAGGCAAGGAAGATAAAGTCATTAAGTTTCAACAGATTGCTATTTTCGTTTTCCCAAATCATTTTCAAAGTTTGTAGAAAGGAATACATTGAATTTGTTTCTCAAAGGCTGAAAGAGTTCTATATTTTTTTAAAAAAAATTCTGACCAATACTGGGATTGGTCGATAGTGCAGGTGATACAGGAAAAAAAAAATGAAATCAGAGCAACACACACCCTCACAGAAGAAAAGAAAGAAAGAAAAACCTGAATTAGAAAGAAAAGAAATCTGGATTTGAATTGTTTGTGTACACAAAATAACACAGAACACAGGGGAGGAATAATAGCTTATTGTACAGCCCAGATTCCAGATGTTTCATGAATGTGGGGCTGCTGACATCGTTCTGGAATAAGAAACATTCAGATAAGCAATAGAGCCTGGAAGAAGGAAAAATATTCTCCACACATTGAACTTGCAATGCAGCTAACCCTTTAATGTGGATACTGAAGAGAGAAACACATGGCAAGCCATAGTGGAGGTTGATTCCTTTGATTGATAGCACCTAGGGAGCCAGGCATGGGCTCGTCCAGGCTTTCTCATGTCTCTAATACCACTCATTTTCATTTCTACCTACACTCCTGATGAAACATCTTATCACTTCTCAGTAGACATAGCCTATACTTTATTGTAACTTACAATGACTTTGATGGAAGTAAAAATGTACAGACAAAGGTATTTATTGTGGAATCCTCTCTGAGGAATTCTTTATGGGTATGGTGGAAGTAGAGGAATAAAGTAACATGTTGGAAGTTAAGTCCTTTGACTAATTCCAAAACTGCAATGGAGTTTGATGGCCTTGAAGGAGTTTGTCATTTGGGGGAAACTCTGAGGTTCACAAATCAGTGAATATGAACTGTCTCAAGGACAGCATCTAAATATTGAAGATGCACACCATAATAGAACAGATGTTCTAGGGAGTTTTTAGTTTTAGTGTCCAGATTCTAACACTGCCATTAACTGGTTGAGAAAATGCTGCCATGCCCAGCCTGATGGAGGGACCTGACTGCACTCTACACTTTCCTTAAGAGGGCCAACTCACAAAACTGCTTGGTGATGAAGCTTGGAGGTAAGAAGTTTAGTCTGGTAATGTGGACTATAGTACAGGTAGAAAGGGCTCTGGGAATCAAATGTTGATTTTATGGTTCTCCATCTACTAAGTTAGTCAGTATCTTATTTTAAAAAGAAGTACCGAATATTAACTGAAAACTAAACAAAACAAAAATTCAGATAAAATTCTTAACATGTTGCTTAGCATTTAATGACATTCAGAATCATGAATGGTAATGGGATAGGTTCAAAACAATAAAAGCAGCTCCTTAGAAAAGAAGTTACACACCTGTGTTTGCACACCTTAGAAGAGCTGGGAGCAAGGCTGATCGTTTACTTTCCCATTAGATATAGGTCCAAAAGCTAAGGAGTAAAGAGGAGCACAATGAAAACTCAACACACAGAAAGCTTTCTATACAATTTCAAAGATGTGGATGACTGGAATCTGCTATAAAGATAATGCCCCTTATGGGTAGGGTACACTGATGATTCTGCAAGACAGCTATTGAGAGAGAAAATGTATGTCACTCTTATCTGCCGTTGTCTTGCATGGCTTAGAGCTATGATAGGCACAGAATGGATGTTTAGATACTTTTATTAAAATGAATGTTAATAAATGACTACTGAACATTCAGCATTTGTGACCTCCACAGGCTTCAAAGTTGGAACTTGGTTGATTTCCATATAAGCATGTTTATAACCTAAAAAAATGAATTTTCAAAAAGTAGCTAATATATTTCATCATTAATCAAAAGCATCAATGAGTGTGTCTGTTCTATGCGCTCCACTGAGTGACCTAGAAAAGCAGGAGACATGATAAAGAAGTAAATACTACGAGCTAAATAGAGAGAGCTTTCTATTTAAAAAGCAGTGAGGTGCCTTTGTTCTTAAGGCAAGCAAATATTTCTATCAGCATTATCCCTTTTCTCTGTGTTAAGGCTTTGACATCAGTGGATTTCTGGACACATTTACACATCTAAGACTGAATGCATAGTGAATTGATAAAGCCACAGTATGACACAAAGGAAACTTGACAGATGCCCACATGTTAACATAAAAATAAGATAAGCTATATTTTTAAAGTAGATTTAAGGCAAGTCTGCTCATATACTGACATATCAACCTATTTAATCCTAATAAGCCTGTAAGGTAGAATATTAATTCATTTAAATGAGAAGTGTTAACTTTGACCAGTCTCGTGTGGGACACTATCATCAACAAAGCAAGGAGACACATGACACAGCCTAGAGACAGCAGGTCTGTGCAAGCAGCCAGTGATGCCAACCACTCCCTCAAACAAGAAGGCAGACAGAGGTTGTACTCTGCATCATGAAGGGACCAGCTACAGTTTTTTTGGGGTCCAGAGAAGTGCATCCATAAAAGAACTACCAGGGCCAACTTGCTCTGTCTGTCCTCGTAGAACCAGGTTTGGCTTGTATAAGGAAAGTAGCACTTGCTATTGTCCCCATTACTTTGCCTTTGAGACAGTGACAACGCACCCTGGAGCATTAAAAAGGCACACAGAGATCTGAAATACCATTAAAAGCCATTGAGAGCCAATCCAATCTGAAGGTGCATAGGCTAATTGTATATATGGCATATAGAAGGGCCACCTGCTTCCCTAGGTTACAGTACTTCCGGTTAATTTATATTCAGATGGCATGCACATCATTCTCTCTTAATTTCTGTGTAACAGCTCATTTTCTTTGGTTGGAATCAGCACTTATCTCAGAGCATTTTTAAAAGTACGCTTTCACCACACATAACCTGTACAACAGCCCCAGAACCCATGGCAGATCTATTAAAAGGGATATAAATATTAGAGAAAAGAATGCGAATGAAGAAAGACATTAAAAAAAAATCTCAATTCCTGCCTGGAACACACGCTTGTCCCTCTAAAACAGAAATACCATCAGTTGTATAGTCTCAGTGTCCAGAGTATAAAAGGGTTGGAGGGGGGCGCATGCCTTAAATTCCTCAGATCTGTCCTCGTTGGGGTATCTGCAAGATTTACTATGATGATGACATGCTGACCACTGATTTTAACATTGGGTTATGCAGGAAACAGATTGACACAGATTTCATTAAAATTCCAGAAACTCAACTCCACAGAGAGCATGACTAACTCCCTTAAACATGACAGGAATCCCCACAAATGGTGTTTCACCCTTGCTAAAGGAATTAAGTCTACCAAAAGAAGTACTGTCTATGAGCATCCAATTCCCCAAATCTGCAGGCTCATCTGCACAGACATTCTTTATACTGTCATTCTTAAGTTCCTTAGGGTAGCTCTGAAAGCCATGGGGCCAAGAGGAAGCAGCCATGCTGCCTTCTCTCTGCCTCAGGAACACTGATAGCATGGGATGGTGGGATTATAAAGTAAACATTATAAAACACAGAACTGGGGCATTCAATAGACTAGGTCTAATTGCTGACCCTTCTTTCCTTGGGAAGAGCTGAGATCAAATTCTTATTACAATTACCCAGAATGGCTGCACCAAATTGGCAGTGATTAAACTATTAGATAAATGCATAAATGAATGTTGTATTCGATTCCCGGGCCAATTAACTTCTTGCTTTTTCTTCCCTCTCTCACAGCTCTCTAATATTATTCTCTTAAAATCTACATTTCATCTTCAAATATTTAAGTTGTCAAGGAAAAAATAAACTAGCCATTTCACATTCATTATATTGTGTCAAACAGGACATGAAGGAGACAGCTTTCTTTCTTTCCTGTCCTCTATTCTTGTCAATCAAAGTCACAGTAATTAAACAGAAATGGCACTGCTTTCAAATCAAGAACAAAGGCATAGGCATTTAATAGGAGGAAGAGAAAAGTAATTAAAATAAATAAATACTCAGGCCCCAGCATTGTCCTCTGAGCTGTCCTAAGCTGCAGTTTCACAAGCTCTCTGCCCAGCTCTTCTCACCCTTCTTTTATCTTCCTCGATTATCAGCCAAGAGAATAGTGCAGGTGGCGCCTGCATTTCACCCTGCATGCTAGGGATCCAATATTATATCACACGCTTGAACACAGTCATCGTGTGCATTCAGTTGTTCTCATGTTTTAAAGTTGTGTCTTATCAGGATATACCAAAAGAAAGAAGTACTTAGCCTCCACAAAATCATCACCATATGTCATTAGATAATTATTTGTTTTAATTATACAAGGCAAACCTCAGTTCTCCATCCCATGAAGTATTGGCTCTTTTACCTTAAATCATGTTATAATGGGTGAACAGGAAATGAGATTAGCAAATTTTCAGGAAAATTTTGAATGGTTGTCACATTTCCCAGAGCTGAGAAATATTTGACTGGTTTACACCACAGTGTTTTTATGGAAAAAAAGTCACAGCCCTCTCTCTAAATCTTGGGACTAATGTAAAGTAGTAGAAGGGGAAACAGGGAGAGGGGAAGAGAAGGAGTGGAGGAGAGGGATAGAGAAGAGAGAGAGAGTGGGGAGGAAGGGAGAAGGAGAGGGAGAGTATTCCAGAAGGATTAGAATAATTTTTACATGTTCAGAGAGATGATAGGTTCAACTCTGAAAAGAAAAAATGATACAACAATCTCATATTTAGCAGAAATTCTGAACAAAGAGTTCTAATTATTTTTATACTTTTGGGAATATGGTCTGAAATGATAAGAGGCCCTAGCAAAGGGGGAAGCTGCATTTAAATGGCTCCAAAGCATGGTACTTGCTTAATTATAAAAAACAATTTCCTGATATAAAATGGGCATGAGAAATGCTTATGAGAATTGAACTACAGACTTCAAGTTTATCCCAAAACAAAGGAAAAACAGTTTGATGCCACAGCAAAGTGTAGAACTGTATCTAAGCACTAACACACACAGGGCACGGTGATAGGACAGTGAGCTAAGCCTGAGACTACCTCTAATAGAATCCTTCACTCTGATGATACAGCAATACAGACAATTAGTGGAGTGGGGCTGAGGCCCAATCCAGCATTGGCTTTCTCTGCTGTAGCTAAGGTATTTTCATGCCTATCTGGGTAGTTATTTTTCTTGACAACCATAAAATGAGTTTTTTTAACATAATTTTATGAAGACCATGGTATAACAAAGAGTTGGTAACTCCAGGATTTCGAGCAGATACATTGTAGCCCTGTCATCAGTCTGTGTTAGAATTCTGGCTGGTCAGAGTGTCTAGGAGAAATGGCAGTTACGCCCACGAATTTGCAAACCTGTGCTCATCAGGATCAGTATTAACTGCAAACTCTCCCAAAGTCGGCTGAAATTACGTTCTGCAAAATGTCTGATGAGATTTTGGTTCTTTTCATATCCCAGGAAATCTCAAACCTATAATATCTGAACAGAAAAAAATAACCCTAGATGCTTTTGATATTCTTATGATAACAATGGTTGTGGACTAGCACTCAGGGTGTATTCATAAAGGTAACAAAAGTGTAATTTTACCTTCAACACTGGGGTACAAACACGAGGCAAGGGCAGTACCACAGACTATAGCCTTTGTCTTCCTTTTTCCTCTCTTCTGATTTATGTTTGTTTTGAGACAGGGCCTTTCTCAGTTGCCCAGGCTGGCCTTTGTCTCATGTAGTGTTATATCTTGTTTTCATTCCTTTGCTTTTACCATTTGTGTTACTTTCTTTTCTCCTTTTTTTGTGATAAAATACGATGACAAAAACAATGTCAAGAAGGAAGGGCTTTTTGGGGCTCCAAGTTCCTGGGTAAGTTCTACCATGATGGGGAAGTCAGAGCAGCAGGGGCCTCAGGCGGTTGGTCACATTGTATCTGCGATAAAGAGGCAGAGGGTTGGGGAGGCTCAAATTCTGCCAGCCTTCTTTCCTTCTAAGCAGTCCAGAACGCAAGCTCACAGAATGGTGCTGCTCATGTTATCATGGGTCTTCACACCTTAATTAACCTGATGAGGATAATCCTTCCCAGGCCTGCTTGGGAGCTTGACTTCTAGGTGAGTCTAGATACTGTCAAGTTGACAATATTACCTATCACACCCTTGTTAGGAGAGTGATGCATTTCTTGTCTTTTATTAGGAAGCATCTCAAGTATATTGTATAATTACTTGATTTTTTGATATTATTGTCAAAGATGAGTGGACTAGCACCTCAGGGTCTTCCAATGGTCCATTGTCTCTCTAAGAATTTGCCTGGTAGGAGGTCTGGTATCTGTGGGTATCAAGGGCTCAAGGCATGGTTCTGCTTTAATGAGAAGATCCAGAATTGACTAGAACAAGAGCTCCAAAACCACGAAGAACCCAGCATCATCTCTCTGAACTTCTTCTTACTAGGGCTACATCTAACAAGACTGTTACAATGTAGAGACTAGAGATAGAATTTATGTGGTTGTTCTGAGAAGAAAACAAAGAGAAATGAGGAAACTTCTGCCTTCTAGAAACTTTAACTCTGGAGTAGCTGAAACAAAGTAATTGACAGGATTGGTAGTAGATTTCTTACAGTGTCAGTTTCCCTACAAGTAATTCTTTCATTGTATCTTGTCCCAAATAGAGAGCATTTTAGGGAAAAGTTTTAAATTTTTTATACTTGAACTGTAATGACAAATTTCTGTATTCATAATACAACCAAAAGATAAAATTATATAAAGTATTTTCTAATTTAAAGGCTTTCCAAAAGCTGAGTTTATTGTTGTTATTGAAATGATTCCAAATGTGTGTGTGTGTGTTTGTGTATATTCCAATTTTTTCTACTGTGTAATGTTCCCTTTATGATAAATTATGTAGTTTTTGATGCCCCTTCCCCATCACATCCTGCTCTGGGTCACTCAGCTCACAAAGACTTTTGCCATCTACCACAGTTTAGCTGTTCACATATATCCACAAAAAAGGGAGGAGTCACTTCAAAGATCACATATGATTAAGTAATTGAGTTCTACTTAATTATGTAGAAGTAACCAACCATCTGAGTTCCTAATATAGTATAATATTGAGTATTGAGGGCTTTATTACTGGTTGAAAACAGTATGTCATGCCAGTCTTTAACAAGGAGTATGGATGGTCACAGAGTGACTATGAAGTGTGCATTTAGATGTGGCCGTATTTAAATAATGTACAAATTTCTAATTTGTGGAAGAATCTCAAATGCACAGTGCTATGTCAGTAATTCTTAAGCATATGTTTATTGGAGAATATTACGATCACTCTTTCAGATTAAAGGCTGAGTCTCCTGGAGCTTGAGCCTGTAACAATTGTCCACTTAGAGCTTATTGAAGAGCTGAGCATTGGTTCCTTTGCCCCCCTTCCTTCTCTCTCTCTCTCTCTCTCTCTCTCTCTCTCTCTCTCTCTCTCTCTCCTTCACCCCCTCCTTACC
>CABHPP010131969.1:13200-79340 GCA_902168425.1 Peromyscus attwateri
TCTCTCTCTCTCTCTCTCTCTCTCTCTCTCTCTCTCTCTCTCTCTCTCTCATAATTGCTGGATAATAAATTTAGGTACCACCAGTTAAGTGGAGGAGAAATTTGCCAAGATGAAGAGGAAAGCCTGAACTTTGCTAATCACTGTTCTTGTTTAGTGTACTTCTAGATTGTATATTGGTAAATTTTATGCTTCTATAATCAATGATAGGTGTAGTGATAACTAATTATATAATATTGATCAAAGAAATTCATGTATATGAATATATTATGTAAATTAACATTCAAATGCTAATTTAAGCTTTGCTTATAAGCATTGTGCTGTCATAAGCATTCAGAAAAATCTTCTTTTAAAAAACAAATCAAAGATGGGTCAGAAAGATGGCTTCATCCTTAAGAAAATGTACTGCTCCTCCAGAGGATCCAAGTTCCATTCCCAGCTACCCCATCAGGCAGCTGACAACTGCCTATAACTACAGCTCTAGGGCATCCTACATCCTCTTATGGCCTCTGGAAGCACCTGTACACAGGTGCACAAATCCATACACAGGCACACTTATGAACATTTTTTAATTAATAACTCTGGAATAACAAAACATGTTACTTGTATATTTATATGTATTTCTTCACATATTTCAAAAGAGTTTTGCAATGTTTGGAAACTAAAACAACATAGTAACCACTAGAGTGGCAGCAAATGCTAGAGCATTTATTGAGGCTATCATTCTGTTTCTTGTGACCTGTAAATAGAGTTATAACAATACTTGAAAGATAAAAACTAAATTAAATATGAAAAATAAATACTCTGCAGAATAAGAAGTTCAGGTCATGTGGCAGCCATTAGACACAGCCAAGGAAGCACATATATATGAATAATGTGAAAGCTTCAGAGTGGTGAAGGAGCAGCAGATTATAAGCTGCAACAGGCTGATTGGATACAAGATCTATCTCAATATCTAGCTGAAGCATTTAACTAAAGTTGAATAAGGAAAACAATTAAATATAATATATACCATCAAAAGAAGAAAAATGGAGGAACAATATACATGTTTGAAGAATCCTCTAAAATAACACATATGATGCTGATTCGGTGGTCACACTTTTATTCCAAAATTTGGTGTAATTGCTAGAATTTAAAAGTAAAGAGACAACAGGCAGAAAAGAAACCAAGGTCAACAGATGAAACTGATTTTATTAGCATACACAACAGGGGGCAACAACCTTCTAGTGCTTTGGGGGAAGTGTGTGATGGAGAATGAACTGGTCAAGGCTCTCATAGAGGTGTGCCAGAGGCTTAGGTATATGGAGCTTTATATAATGTTGCAGGATACTGCATATTGCATATTGCAATGACTACATCTTTGGGGTCTGGAGTTCTGACAGGACAGTTCTATCTTTAGGAACTGCTTATCCCAGTGGGACATAGTTAACAAATAGCATTTGGGCAATAACAGCAAAACAGTCACAGCAGGACTTTGGGTTTTCTGTGTCTGGGGCATTCTATCAGTAATGTTGGCCAAATCTACATGATCCCGTAGTTATCAATTATAAGTAAAGGGTGGTATGAAAACTGGACTATTTGATTTCTGAATAATGGATACACAGATCTTGAAGTTCTGACATCTATAGGATGTCACTGATTACAGTACAAAAAATAGTAATAAGGAAGTGTTGGGGGTGACTAATGAGACTGATCACCTGGTAAAGACTCTTGTTGTGCAAGCTTGACAACTGGTTCAGTCATGAGGAACCAACATAAAGGTGGAAGCAGTTCAACAAAGTTGTCTTCCCACCTTACCTACACTGTGGAAGATATTCATTCACCAATGATGCATGCGCGAGCGCGTGCACGCGCGCACACACACACACACACACACACACACACACACAATTGCAATAAATAAATTTAAAAAACTGGAAATCATGAAGAGACAAGAGATGGAAGATAATCTAGAAAAGTCTCCAATATGTCAAATAAAAAATAAGACAGAGTGGGGTACCGAAACATGATTGAAGAGAAAATAGAAGACTCCCCATAACTGATAAAAGATATATTATCTTCATACTCAGCAGGATAAATGCTGCACACATTAGCCCCCAAATTTATAAAAATAAGAACCAGCAGAATATAAAAGATAAATAAAACATCCTAGAATTTGTCATAGATTAAAGATAGATTAGCTGTAGAAACCATCATAGTTTCTCCATATAAAATAAAACCAAATCTAAATAGAACAGAAATTAGAGGAAACCAGAGGACAGAGATTCTGACAGAATGACCAATGTTGCAACCCCTTCCTCCCCATTAAATCCTTAGAAATACTCATGGACCATATCTCCCAAGGAATCATAGAAAATGACAAATCTACCTTTTTCATCTGAAAAGACAGTAAACTTTGGAAGGTTTGGCATTGAGACAAACTATCAGTAATTTGTCTTTGCATGAAGTCCTAGGTCAAGAAGGAATTTCACACCGAAACTGTAGCAAGAGTTGTAACCATTGCTTCAGGTGGACATACATATGATGCACAAATTAAGCAAATCAGAATAACCCTGCAGGTTCATGGAAAACTATCATTTCATCCAAACCAAAGACATCTAAAGATGATGTAGATCCAATTCTCAAATTCAACAGGAGCATCCAAGCAAACAGGTGTTACCATGAAATAGACTGTCATGGCACAACTGTTAAAATGTCCAAGAAAGATATTTAGAATAATTTATTGTATAGAATATCAAGCTAATGTTATCTAGAAGATTTTAAAAATAATCCATAGACCTGAATGCCAAGATTACACAGAAAATATATAGTATCAAGGACTTCACTGCATGCTCTGACATGAACAAGTATGAAAGCAATAGACGTGATACCATGGAAAAGGGGAGATCTCGGGGTTCTCATCCCTAGACAAAAACTATAGGTAACTACTGAATGCTGAGAGGAGAAATAGACCCTAAATTGGTTATTTAATACCAAATGGTCAGCCTCGAAATCATATACATACAAGTTACATCATACAAATTGAGTAGGTTAAATTTATATATTTAGGAATATGACTATATATATCATATATCTGTATATATATATCTTCAATGATTAAATTTAAAGAGGCAATGAATTTGAAAAAGAGTAAGGACAGGAAACATGGAAGGAGGGGTAAGAGAATATGTAATCATATTTTAATTTCAAAATGTTTCTTTAAAAAATTAGTATGTTACATATAACTAGAGGTAGTCTGAAAAATACAGAAGTTTCATCCAATAAATACAAGACAAATATTAAACAGATGCTATGGCGGAAAGTGAAAAACCATATACTGTTGCAGAACCTAAAAGTTTAATAGCCAGTAGTAGGCACTTGCTTGTTGGGTTCAACTGCAGAAAGGGGATGCTGGAAGAAAGAAAGAACACTTGAATATAAAGTGACGAAAGCCATTGCTGTGTTTTTGCTTTTGCAGTTGTGGTTGGACCTATGTCCTCACACATGCTGGGAATTCACTCTGTCACCATGACACCTTTTCAGACAGAATCTCACTCAGTTGCTCAAAATGGTCTTGAAATTGTATTTCTTCTATCTCAGGTCTTCATAGCTGGAATTACAAGCCTGGGCTACTAGGAACAGCTTAAACCATACATCATGAAGAACAGGGTACAAGGTTTTGTTTTTTTTTAAAGAGCTCCAAGAACTGCAGGCTGTACCAAAGGCCAAGGTGTCACATAGAAGCCCCCACTGCAAAGACAGAAAGAACAGAGTTGGAAGCAAAAACAAACCCAGAGAAGCTAAAATGGTTTGAAAATTAAATACAAAACCGAGGAAGTAAGTCTCTAATACAATACAAAGCCCAAAATTTCACATTATCACTGGGTAATATGCTCTTTTCCACAAATGTCTTTGCTAATGTTGAATACCTATGAGGTGGGACAGCCAAGAAGAGTGAATTGCACACATTATAGTCTAATCATATCAGCTCTAAATTTAAAACCAAAAATTCTGGGGGGAAATTAAAATCATTCTTGGATCAAATTTAGATAAAGCTTTCTTAAATGTAACACTAAAACAATAAGATCCACAGTTGAAAACATCAGTAACTGGACTTCCTCAAAATTTAGAAGTTTGGTCCAACCAATAGAAAAGCCTGGGCGGCTCTAGACACAGAAAAGATTTGCTAACCATGTGTCTGATTAGGTGCTTCTGTGCAGAACATGCAAAGAACTTTCCACAGAACAACAACAACAAAAAAATCCAATTACAGAAAGAAAGACATGAGCAGGCATTTGCTCTGAACATGTGCTGATAATAATAAGCAAGCAAAAATAACCAGCATCATTAGATGTTAGAGTTTCCCAACTGAAATCCAAGATAAGATGGTACTGTCCAGCGATTAGAACGCCTGTTGCTCAAGTCACTTGAGCATAACCTCATTTTGGTCAAGAGCATGTAAGACTGTGGGTGCATATATTTCCTATTGCTGTAGTTGCCAAGTTGGTTCCTGTAAGTACATGCTCAGGTGCATGCAATGGTCAAAGGGTAATGGAATGCTTCTTGGAATCAGTCACTGTGGCTATTGTGCAAAGCAGGAGCATATTTCCCCACAGCTTCCTTACCTGTGGACTCAAAATGAGAAAAAATGAACAATAGGAGGCAAGCCCACACAAGAATGCAGAGACTGTATATGACAATCAAATCTATCTACATGTTTGTTTAGAAAGATAGAACTAGTAGCAAACAATGACAGCAGTGATTTGAGACACAGTGATCACAAAAAAGGTCTGTCTACTAGTTGTTTTATACTGACAGCAAACAAGGTTGTAGATCTACTATAAACTTTATAAAATACTATATTTTAAGACATCAAAAATGGAAATATATTTATATAACACCTATAATGAGATATTAATGTCTATTACTAATCAGGAGATAGCAGAAAGTGGAGCAAGGATAATGGAATAGGGTAGTAAGATAGCTCAGTGGGTAATAGTGCTTACCAAGCCTGCTGACCTACTTCAAATCTTGGAACTCACATCAAGATAAAAGAAGAAACCTGACTTGACAAAGTTGTTCTCTGACCATACACACATATATGTCAACATGCACACACACACACACATATCCACATACATACATACATATATACACATACACTATGAGCAAACACAATCATGACAAATACATTTTAAAAAATTGACTTTTAAAAAAATTGCGAAATAAAAGAGGAAAAAGTCCATATATTTAAATATAAAAATGTAAGCTCTCCTCAACCTGGAAAAAGTTGGATAAGTCTAGAGACAACTTGAAGCTGAAACTTGGAGCTGGTGGAAAGGGCTTTGACTGGTATCTACTGGATAAAACCAAGAATGCTGCAAAGCATCCTACCTTCATTTGTCCCTACCAAGAATTATCAAAGCCACATAGAAAGAAATGGAGAAAGTTTTTTCTTCAGGGGTATGAGAGAGAGGAGAACAATAGAGAGGAGATGAGGAGAAGAAAGCAAAGGAGAAGGGGGGAGGAAGAGCAATTAGAAGAAAACTTTATAGGATCAAGTTTAACAGTTTTGAAGAATCTATTCACAACAACATACCATAACATGCAATTGAATAAATGATTAAACATTTTCAGGGAAAGCTGTTTCATGATGATAAATATTGTGAAGCTGACATTCAGAAGGCTGTAATAGTCAGATGTTGAATTTGATGACAGCCTCAGCTACAAGGAAAGTAGTAATTTTAAAAAATCATCCCCCAAACATATATATATGAGCATGTTATATCTAGGAATTTATATGGATATGTAAATACATATATGGATATAACAACAATTAATTTAAAAAAGCAGCCATGAATTTGAAAATGAGCAAGGAGGAGCATTTTGGATGGTTTTAGTTGGAGGAATTGAAGGGGAATACATTGTCATTTATATTATAATCCTTAGAAATAAAAATATTTGAAAAACCAGTTACATAATAAATACAAGTGACACATTAAAATACAATCTTATGGAAGTAAAAACTACAAACTGTATTGTAACTTCTGTATGATTCAGTACAACAAAAACAGAACTAAAGCAGTAAGTATTACCAGGGAAAGGTAAAATCATGATCATTATGAAAAGTGTTTTATTTCTAGAATGGCATGTGATCTTAATTCTGAGTCTCTCATATCATCTCCTTAAGTTAGATGGAATGTCCATGAAGGAAATAAGAAAAATATCTCTGAGGTATATTACATTACTCTTTTGTTAATTAATATATTAATTAGAAGTAGAAATAATATATTAGCTATATTTATATATTGTGGATCATTAGACTACACATTTATAAATATAACTCAAACCTAGATGACAGATCCAGAATATATCCAGAATATTTCAATGAAGAAGCAGAAGCCAAGTTTCCATGAACGCCCCTGTACAATGCTACTTTAACTTGTAATAAATTGAAAGTTGATCTCCTATCAAGATAAGAAAACTTAAAAATCTCATCTACTTGGTAAGTTAAAAGCATGTATCTAATTTATGAATCAATCAAGACATGAAAGTAACATTTAGGAGTTCTTAAAATATAGAGACAAATGTAACCAAGAACTTTTCATCATTACAGTATTGCAAAACCTGGGAGGTTGTGCTCACGGCACGCCAAGCAATAATGATAATACCAAATAATTTTAATGAATTTTCATTCATTGGTTTGGTGGAGAATGGAGAGCTGTACAGAGATAGGATTGGATAACAAAAAGTATCAAATGACAAAAGCCTAAAAAACATAGTAAGGCCTGCCTTTGAGATTCTTCCTGGCATCTAAATGAAGCATTTTCCCCCCCACTGGGACCTTCCTTGCAAACAGCATCTTCGGAGGAGAGAGAGTTTCAGGTTTTATGACCTCCTCACAGACACCATTTCCAGTTTGTATAACCTGCCTTGTAAACTAGGAATGTTGAGTCCACTGACTTGATTCAGATAAGAAGGGGGTGGTTTTTTTTTTATTTGATGTGATTTATCATATAATTTACAGAATCAGAAATTGAGCTCTTTAATATATATTTAGTGCAGAATCATCCAACCTTAGATAAAGAACCAGAGGCATTTAATGACTACTAAGAGAGGGAAAATTAGTCTTCTCCAGGGATGACCACATAATTGGTTATCCAATACAAAATTATCAGCCCTAAAAATATATGCATATAAGCAACATTAAATGAATTCAGAAGGAGAAGGTATGGGGGTAATATGGTAGTGGTTGGAGTGAGGGGAAGGAGAAGGAGAACTAACATAATATATTTTTTAATTAAAAACAGAATAATGAAATGAAAAACAATACAAAAAATAAAGAAGCCAAAAACTTACAGTGATAGCTATTCTTGATGGTCAACTTGACTACATCTGAAACTAACTAAAATCCAAAAGTAGAGGGCATAACTGTGAGGGGTTTTTGCTTAATCTGAAACACATAGATCGACTTCTAATCTGGACCTTTGAAGTTGGAAGACACATGCCTTTAATCCAGATCTTGAGGCAGAAAGACACACATTTATTCTAGGCCACATCATCTGCTGGAAGCCTAATTAAGGACAAAGAATAAGGAAGTTTTAATGATTGACTGCTTGCCCTTGCCTTGTTAGCAAATCTATTCCTTCACTGGCATTAGAGCCTACTTATTTGTGATTCCAATGTCTTAGTTAGGGTTTCTATGCTGTGAAGAGACACCATGACCAATGCAACTCTTATAAAGGAAAAACATTTATTTGGGATAGCCAACATTTTCAGAGATTAGTCCATTATCATCACGGTGTGACATCATGGCATGCAGGAAGACATGGTGCTGGAGAAGTAGCCTAGTACCCTACCTTTTGACTTGCAGGCAACAGAAAGCAGTCTGTGTCACTGAATGTGTCGTGAGCATATGGGAGACCTCAAAGCCTGCCTCCACAGTGACACACCTCCATCAACAAGACCATGACTAATCCATCAAGGCCACACCTCCTAATAGTGCCACTTCCTTGGGGAGCCATTTTCTTTGAAACCACCACATTCTACTCCCTGGCTCCCAAAGGCTTGTAGTCTTATCATAATGCAAAAATGTGTTCAGTTCACCTGTAAACATCCCCATAGTCTGTAATAGTCTCGATGTTATTTAAAAATCTAAAACTCAGTGTCTCTTGTGAGATTCATGCAATCTCTTAAATGTAATCCCCTGTAAAATCAAAATCAAAAAGCAGACCACATACTTCCAACATATAATGGCACAAGATATATATTACCATTCCATAATGCAGGGAAGGGAACATAGTAAGGAAATATGGACCAAAGCAAGACTGAAAACCAGTTGGGCAAATTCCAAACCTGAATCTCTGTGTCTGATATCAAAACATTCTTCAGATCTCAAACTCCTTTCAGCTTTGTTGACTGCAACATACTTCTTTCTTTAGGCTGGTTCCATTCCCTGTTAGCAGCTTTCCTTGACAGGTATCCCATGGCTCTGGCATCTCTAACACCTTGGGGTCTCCAAGGCATTCCAGGCTTCCACTTCATAGCTTCACACAATGGTCTCTTTGGGCCACCATTCAGGGACAGCCTTGACACATGTCTGGCCTCAGCAGCTTTCCTTGGTTGTGGAGGAAATTTCCATAAAGCGTTTCTTCTATGCTTTACTCTAACCCAGGACCACGTGGCTGAAGCTGCCAAATTCTGCTTCTCTCAGGGGATAGAACCTGGCCCCTTTATTCAATTAAATTTTCACCAGCTTTCTGTTTTACTTCACTGCCTAAACTTGACTGTACTGGAACTTGCTCTGTAGATCAGACTGGACTCAAACTCAGAGATTTGCCAGCCTCTGCCTTTTGAATGTTAGAATTAAGGTGTACACCACCACACATGGCTCTAAGCTTTTCTTTAATTCCTTTTCACAAGCTAGAAAGTTAGCTGGGTGTGACTTTGCCTTAAAGTCATCACTCCATTTATTCCATTTCTTAATTTGTTTATCTTCGTGAACACAAGATTTAGCTCTATTGCACTCCCTGGTGCCCCTTTTCTCATTCTGTACATTTTGTATTTTTATTTGCTCAGCTTGCTACTTTTCATTATAAATCTTCATCAGAGTTAACACTAATGATAGAGTCTACACTAGGCTGTTTTGGGATTTCCTCTGCCAATGGAATTAATCCAAAACTGTTCAATTTAGCCCCAGGCAGACTTTTCAGACAAGGGCAAAAAGCAGCCACATTCCTCACCAAAATATCACCAGAATGATCTCTAGGCCACATATTCATATTCTTCTTCTCTGAAACCTCTTGTGCCAGCCTCCACAGTTCATCAAATCACACTCAGCACCACTTTCTTTCATGCTCCTATTATTATGACCCATTAAGAAGCACATAAAGCTTTTGACTGCTTTTCTGATCCACAGTCCCAAGTTCTATGTTTCTTCAAACAAAAGCATGGCCAGGCCTAGCACAAGAATGTTCCAATACCTAGTACCAACTTCTGTTTTACTTAGGGTTTCTATTACTGTGAAGAGACACTTAATCACCATAACTCTTACAAAGGAAAAACATTTACTTGGGGTGGCTTACATTATCATCATTGAGTGACATCATGGCATCCAGGCAGACATGGTGCTAAAGAAGTAGCCAGGTATCCTACATCTTGACTTTCAGGCAACAGAAAGTGATCTGTGTCATTGGACATGACTTGAGCATATATGAGATCTCAAATCTGACCTCCACAGTGATACACTTCCTCTAACAAGATCACACCTACTCCATCAAGGCCACACACCTCCTAATAATGCCACTTCTTTTGAGGGCCATTTTCTTTCAAATCACTACACAATGTATACTAAAGACCATCTGAGAATTCCAGACTCATGGATTGAGCAACTACTGGATTTTTGAACTTTCTGTTCACAGCCAGCCACTGTTGGATTAGCTGGACACAGCCTATAAGTCATTATAATCAATCCCTTTTCTATATATTTAGAGAGGTTCATTCTGTAAGTTCTGTTACTCTAAATAACTAACTAAAACACTTACTATTATAACTAGTCAATAGAAGAAAAACATTAATAACACTCATTCAGAAGATTGTGATTATGAAATACTGGAAAACTTTAAGACTTCAAAAATATACATACTTACAGTAACACTAATATATAAATAATAAGAAGAATTATGTCAGTATAGTGTTTTGAGTGACAATGGCCCCCACAGGTTCATGTATTTGAATACTTGGTTCCTAATTTGTGAAACTGTTTGGGAAGGACTAGGAGGTGTGGTCTTCTTTGAGAAGGTGTGTCACTGGGGTGGTCTTTAAGGTTTCAAAATACTCCCCATTGGTCACTGTGGTCTCTCTCGCTACTTCACTATTGTAGAATAAAATATGAGTTACACTGTCTCAGACTCTAACACTCTGAAAGTATAAGTTAAATTAATCACTTTCTTTTATAAGTTACTTTGGTCAAGGTATTTTATTACAGCAATGGAAAAGTAACTAACACAGCCAGTAGAACTAATGGAATATAATTAAGATTCCTAGAGAAAATAATACATCTTTTATCAGCTGGAAAGGTGATAAACAAATGCTCAGTGGCTAAGAGCACTTGTTCTTGCAGGATAAGTAAGCCACACAGAGAAAGTAAAAGTTAGAGCAGGTTGGATTCCAGATCCTATTGTCTGATATCTAAAGGTCATCTTTAGAAATTTACTTTTTCACATGTGGGCATATCTCAGTTGCCTTTTATATTCATTAATTTTAATGAGTCATCTCTAAGATACTTCACAGGGTGTGAGTAGTGATCAAAAGAGATAACTGTTCTATATTGTTTGCTGAAGTACAAAGTTCTACAAAGAAGTAAATGAATGAGATAGAGACACTAATAGCAATAATCACAATCAAGTATGGAATATGTCTATTAGTCAAAGGAAATGAGAAAGAAAAAATATTATGTGATCAGTATAAAGAGCAGAAACTATGTGACTATTTCATTTATAGCCAAATAGCTTTTACAGTTTTTTAAACTAAACATGAAAATTTAATGAGTTGAATCTGAAATATCATTTGTCACTTCTATGCCAGAAGCTAAATTATTCTTATTCTACTTAGCATCTTCCTATATAGGGGGTAATGCAGCAGACCTCATCTTCAGTGAGTGGCTCAGAATGCTTCAGGAGCATCACGGTAGTGACATGTTTGAATCTGCTTTGTGATCCTGTAGGATCCCGAGACAAGGAAGAAATAGACACTTTAGACACTTAGAGAAAACCTGACCCTTTATTCCTAGTAAAAATAAACTTGTGAAGTTCATCCAAAATAACCAACAACATTCGAGAGTAGGAAGCTTCTGAGTTCGATGTGATCTTACTTTCCTAGTTTGTCTATTATTTTCTCTTGGCTTGTGGGGATTTTCTTCAAAACAGTTTTCTCCTCTATCAGTCTCTTCAACTGGTTCTTTTGTGTTTTTCCTTACCTGTGCCATAATTTTTATGTCTTAAATTGAGGGTTTTCATAGTTTCTGTTGATTTTTATGTTGTGTGGTACAAAAATCAAATTTCATTTTTCTCAAGGAGAATGGTGATCCCCCAGTGTTTACTCCTGGTGGCACCTGGATGATTTTACTTGAGTCTATGGAGTTATTTGGGAGAACTCTTGCTTTCCCACTGCTGAAGTTTCTGTGTTTATATAATATTGTACTCTTCTGATTATAGGAGCTTTTGACTGTGTTTTAAAGTGGTAGACTCTGATATTTATAGCTTTGGTCTTTTCTCTGGCATTACTTTAGTTGTTTGGGTGACTATGTGTTTCCATGTAAACTTTAGAATCAGTGCTTTTAATTCTATGAAAAAATAATTTGTAGATTGACAATAACTACCCTGATCTATGAGTAGTTTGAGTACTATGTGTATTTTAAGATGTATTTCCACAATGAAGAGATATATAGAAAAATATTCAGCTTTGTTGATTTTTAGGGAAGTTCAAATCAAGACCACTCTGATCAGTTTACACCAATTACAACACTCATTACCATACAGGCCAAAAATAATAGTAAAGAAGTTTCTAAAGTGAAAAATTGAACCTATTTTATGAACATTTTTGTGATGTGGTATATAGTAATTAGTAGAATGAAAGTTTATATAAAAGTTCCATTAAAAATATCCATTGCTGGGGCTTGGAGAAGGCACTGTGTTTAAGAGTACCTATTGCTCTTACAGAGGATTGGAGACTGGTTCACAGAACCCATGTTGGGCAGCTCACACCTATAATTGTGTTGGGCAGCTTCTGAAAACAAAATGTGGTAGTCTGAAAGAAAATGCCCCCCACAAAGGGAATGGCCCTATTAGGAGGTGTGACATTGTTGGAGTAGGTGTGATCTTGTTGGAGGAAGTATGTCACTGTGAAGGCAGGCTTTGAAGTCTAATATATGATTAAGCCACTCCCAGTGAGACAGTTCACTTCCTGTTGCCTGCACAAGATGCAGAATTCTCAGTTGCATCTCTAGCACCATGTCTGCCTGCATGCCACCAATCCCCACCATGATGATAATGGAAGGAACCTCTGAACTCTAAGCCACGCAAATAAATCTTTTCCTTTATAAGAGTTGCCATGGTCATGGTGCCTCTTCATAGCAATGAATAACCTAACTAAGACACCCAACATGCTTTTCTGTTCTCTGCAGACACCCTACACATGTGTCAAACACACCTCTGCACCTAAAAAGCAATATTCAATGAATAAATAACAAGCCCTATCAATCGTTTAATTTCTGTAAATCTCTCTGCAAAGCTTTACTATGAAATACTAAGCAGAGAAGAGATGGAGGTGATATCCCTTCTTCCACACTGACACAAATTACTTGTTGTGTATGTCAATGTTACCAAGTACCAATGAGTATACATATTTTTTTAATTGAGACACATACTTCAGATACCATGTGTCATACGTACATCTATATATACATGAGCACACACATATATAGTCTGCTTTCAGTCCTTTTAAATATGAGTAGTCCAACATTATCTGCCCTTATACTGTAAAAATATTTGTAAATTAATTTTTCTCAGGATGAATATTATCAACAATAAAAATGCATCTTGTCAACATCAAAATATACATTTTTATAATAAAACTTATACCTAAAGATTCTGTTAATGTTATTACAGATATTTCCAACTTATAAATATATGTGCATGTGTTTATATACAAGTAAGGTAAGTACACGGCAGAGAATTTTAACAAGAGTGAGTTTTTAAAAAAAACACATTTACTTCAAGAGAGAGGTCTAAATTTCCAATCACTTTGTTCACATAACAAACTATATGCATCCTTAATATTAGCATTTTATAAGGTTGAAATTTTCCTTGCTGTAACAGTCTTATTGAAACCAGGGTCTTGACATCTAGAATTCCAAAAATTATATCTTACAGAGGCATTACCAATTAGGCCAAAACTGTTAATTAGTTGTGTCATTTATTCTTCTCATAATATTTACATGAAAAGACTTATATTGAACCACAATTATTTTTTAGGCAGAATAGAGTCCTCTGAGTCCACCTGCAGCATCTCTAGCGTCAGATAACCCTGGGGACATTTATAACTTCTCTGTGTACACATGTAAGATGTTCTTCTGATAGATACTTTCACCTGGGAAAGGCGAAATGCTCTTCATGGATAATAAAAGGCTTTGTATGGTGGTTTTTTTTATCTTACTTTTTAGAGAAACTCTGCAATGTCTTCCATAGTGGCTGTAAGTTTCCCCACGACAACAGTGACTAGGGATCCTCTTTCCCCACGTGCTTCCCAGCATTTGTTGTCATGAGTGTTTTCACAATATGACTGGGGTCATATGGAACAGCTAAGCATTTTTAATTTGCATTTCTGAGATAACTGAGGATATTGGACAATCTTTGAAGTGTTTTTGGCCATTTATATTTATCCTTTGGAGAATTGTCTGTTCAGTACACAGTCAATTCATTAATTGGATGAATTGGGTTTGGGAGATAGACATACTCAGTTCTTTATGTAGTCAACATATTATTCCCCTAATATCTTATGTGTAATTGACTGATTTTTTTCCCATTCTGTAAGCTGCCTAAAAAACTTCTGCTTTGTGGAAGCAGTTTAAAACCATGCAAACCTATTGTACATTTTAGGAATTGCCCCTGTGCTGTTGGTTTCCTCCTGTTGCTGGCCTTTGCTTGAGTCAATACCTTGAGGTCTTTGTCCTTTATTTTCCCCCAGTCTTTTAAGTAATGTCACATGGAAGATTAAGATCATTGGTCCAGTTAGAACTGATTGTTCTTGAGTGTGGGAATCATGAATCTGGTCTCATCCTTCCGTATGTGAAAACATCCCAGCACCAACTGCTAAAGAAGCTGTCTTTTCTGCAGTATATAGTTTTGACACCTTTGTCAAAAGTTCAATGGCTTGAGTTAATGAGATGGCTCAGCAGGTAAAAGTGCTTGTCACCAAGCCTGACAACCTAAGTTTGATTCCTGGGTGCCACATGGTAGAAGAACAGAAAAAAAAAAAATCTGCCAATTTTCCTCTGACCTGCACAAGCTCATAGCAACACACACACACACACACACACACACACACACACACACACACACATAAACAAACACAAACATACACACACTCACAAATAACTTAATACAACAAATTTTTTAAAACATTAGGAAATTGGTAGCTGTAGCTATTCTTATTTATTTCTAGACTATTCTATTCCAATGATCTGCAGGTCTGTCATATGTCAGTACCATGATACATATGTTACTTTGGCTATATAGTACAATTTCAAATCAAATATTATGATACATCCAACATTACTCTTAGTGATAAGCAGCATCATGGCTACTTGGAGTCTTTGGCCTTCAATATAAATTTTAGGATGATTGTTTTCTAGCACTGTAAAGGAATTCTTTGGGATTTAGATGTGGTTGTACATCATTTGAAATACTTTTAATAATAATGACATTTTTACTGTTATTTCTGTCTGTAATGAGCATTAGATGGGTTCTTTCCATCCTCTAAGGTCTTCAATGTTTGAAGATTTTCAATGCAAAGGTCTTTATCTTCCTTATTTAGGCAAAGCTCTAGGTATTTTTAAGCTGTTGTGAATGGAAATAAACACTTTTTAGAATAACAGTTGTGGAGGTTTGAAAGAAAATCACTCCCAAAGGGAGTGGCACCATTAGGAGGTGTGGCCTTGTTGGAGGAAGTGTGTCATGGGGGAGGCGGAGTGTTTTGCAGTCTCCTTTACTTAAGCTTCCCTCTATGTAACAGTCAGTAGCTGTCCTATAGTCTGCAAGATGCAGCACTCTCAGTTCCAGCATCACATCTGCCTGCACGCCACCATGCTCCCTGTCATGATGATAATGGATGGAACCTCTGAAACTGTAATTGAGCTATCTCAATTAAATGTTTTCTTTCTAAGAGTTGCCGTGATCGTGGTGTCTCTCCACAGCAATAAATACCCTAATTAAGATGCCGGTCTTTTCTTACTTCTTCCATAACTCTGTGTTAAACAAGCTTCATCTTTTGTAACATTCACCCTTGATGTTTAAGATTGACTCTAAAAATGAGTTATTTCAAGTAAATAGACAAAACACTTCCTGTTCTCCCTGATTAAAAATGTTTTGAAGCCGGGCGTTGGTGGCGCACGCCTTTAATCCCAGCACTCGGGAGGCAGAGGCAGGCGGATCTCTGTGAGTTCGAGGCCAGCCTGGGCTACCAAGTGAGCTCCAGGAAAGGCACAAAGCTACACAGAGAAACCCTGTCTCAAAAAACCAAAAAAAAAAAAAAATTTTTTTGAAGTTGTTCCTTTTGTTTTTTTGTTTTGTTTTGTTTTGTTTTTCCGAAGTCTTGGGGATCAAACCTAGGGCCTTGCATATGCCAGGGAAGTATTCTGTTATAGAACTAGATGCTCAGGCCATCTGCTGATGTTTTTTTAAAGTTTAAATCTAAAGCTGGCAGTATAACTCCCTCCTATAACACCAGTACTTGGAATGTGAAAGAAGGAAGGTACATTCAAGATTACCTCTAGTAATGTAGTAAGTTCCGTGGCATGAGTTGCATGAGACCCTGCTTTAAAATAGTAATAATAAAACATACAAATCAAAGTGTTTTACCTAACCTACAAATGTCTATGTAGTCTCACCACCTCATCAACCTCATTTGAACATTACTCCATAACTTGTGCTCAGCCACCTGTTTCTCTCTCTTCCTCTCTCCTCGCTCTCTCTTTGCATGCTTTTGTGTGCCTCTTTTATTTTTATTTCCTTTAGCCAATTGCACTTATATATGTATTATTTATTCACTTCCTTTTGAAGAGCTGAATATCTGCGGCAGGGCTTTAGGCATGATAAGCAAGTACTTAGACAGAGCTACATTCCCATCATTGATCTATTTGAGTCTAAGTATCACTGTCTCCAGCTAGCTCTGAACTCTTTGGAGACCAGGCTTATCTTGAACCTTAGATCCTCTCGCCAAGTACTGTTGTCATGGAACCGTGCCAATGTGGCTGGTTTGTATTTATTATTTTTCTTGCCATATAATGTATATGTAAAGTTTTACTTCAAACATATATGATGATCAAATTAGAATATTCAGAATACTTTATTTACTTTAAGTATTTATTATTCCTCTATTTTGAAAACAATAATCTTTTCCTGTGATGGTGAAAGATATATTATGCTGATTATGCTCACCTGCATTATAAAAGAGCGCTTAAAAGGGTCCCTTTTAACTAACAGGTCTTGGTACCTGTTGACCAACTTGCCTTCATTTCCTGAACTACCTCCTGTGTCTTAAAGAATTACTCTAAAAACATCTGTGAGACAAACTTTAATACAGTCCCCATATTGATGGACTCGTGTGGTACCTGTCTTTCTGCTCCAGTAATATTTCATGTAACTCAGTGTTCTCCAGGCTCACTTATGTTGTCCAACTCACAGGATTTCATCTTTTTTATAGTAGAATTGTAGTTTGCTGTGGAAGTCTGTGTGTATTGTGTGTACATGTGTATGTGTGTGTTCTTGTACATGAGTGTATAATGACCATTTCTGTATCTATTCACTAGCTCTCTTTTTAAAGTAATTTTCAAAAAATTGTGTGTGTGTGTGTGTGTGTGTGTGTGTGTGTGTGTGTGTGTGGAAATGTGTGAGTATAGTTGGGTACCCAGAGAGTCCAGAAGAGGGTGTTAGATCTCCTGAAGCTGGAGTTATATTTGGCTGTAAGCCATCACACTTAGGTGCTGGGAACTGAACTCTGGTCCTCTACAGAAGGATCAAGGACTTTTAACCACCAGACAATTCTTCAGTCCCTTTTCTCGGATTTTTTTTTTTTAACATGGACCATCTGCTTGAAAAGATATTGCAAACCCTCTCTTGCCATTACACTTTAAGCCCATCTTCTATGAGCCAGAAGAACCCCAAGGAAATATCTAGAGATGAGAGCAGAGTCCTTCATTTATATCTTACAAAAATAATACTCATGGAATTCTGTCATTATCACTCTTATATATTAGAATATAAACATAGAGCATTTCTATTTTTTTCTTGCTTCCTTAAGTTCAAAGCTTTCACTCCTTCTGTATCCTCATAATTTTTAAGGTAGTCAGTGATTCTCGAGATAATGATTCAAGAAATAAAAAAAAAATTCTCTTTTAGAAATCATACAAAGTGTTATTCTACAAACTGCCTAGAATGTTCTAAATAATTTATCATTACTAAACAGAATAAGTTGTGTAACATTACAATAATTATACCATCTATTCTCTTCTAAGACATAGCTATGATCTTTAAAATACCTACAAACTCTCCCAAGAATGAGTGTAAATATTGCTGTCCTTTCCTGCATGTTTCTGTTTGTTTTATCCCCAGTGGCATCAGCAGGCATTCTGCTTCTGGAAATAAGTTAAAAAATTTCTGTTTAGAAATATTCATTTTAGATAACTAAAAAATTGAGAAAAACACCGGCTATCTCATTCACATGTATAAATATGAAGCAAGGCCATTCCAACTTGCACAGCTTGTCCCAGGAGTTCCTCTAGCAGCAGAGGGCTATGTGTGTCCCAGCATCCCATGCAATGCTATCCAGAGTCATCAAATATCATCCCCAAATTTTATTAACTCAGGCATATTTTTCAGAAAGCCTGCAGGAGCAGGCAGATGGCACTTTCCTACTTGCACCATTCCACTGCAGAGAACTAAAGTTTAAACTATCAGCTACCTGCCATTGCTGGAATTGCTGCAGATAAAAACTCTTTGATGATTTCAGTTTTCTACTGCTTGCTTGCAGGCTCACAGAGAATAATTGCTGCCATAAGAAACACGACTGAAATTGACAATAAACTGAATTTGGCTGCAAGTACATTGTAATTCTGTTCTATATTGGTGAGTTGCACTGCTGGGACGAGTGTTTGTTTAAAACCAAAACACCACACAAAGCCCTGACTTTAATGGAAATGCTGTAGAGAGAATCATCTTTGAGATAGTTATGGCTCCTTGGATTGAAATTGTTTATTAGAAAGGGAACATTAGCTCTATCTTTGAGTGGATTATTTGAGTGGTAAAAAAAGGTTTCCTATATACTTGGGTGTGTTTGTGGTGGTACTGAAGAGTCAGGGAGAATAAAGTGTAAAGGAAGTATTTTGTAAGAAAGAGAGGGAATAAGTTATTATTTATGTGAGAAAAATGATGAGGAAAATAGAAAAAAATATGTACGTAGTTGAAAAAGTTGTTAAAAATGAAGCTGGAAAGGAAATAAAGAATTCAATGATACATATGTGCAAGATTTTTCTGTTTTTTCTCTCACTTTTCTAATTAATTGTTTAGCTTGTTTTTCTGCAGAGTTGTAATAAATAAATAAATAAATAAATATGTATATCTGTATGCATATGTATATATATGGATGTATAGAGTATGTTTGTAAGATCACTAACAGGGTATTTTCCCACAATAAGCCATTAATAATAGATTTTGAATCATACTCAGGAGTAATTTAAGGCAACAAAGTAAAGATGAACATTAGGAAATCACAGAATGTTGTAATGCTGAGTCCACAGTAGCGAAAGATGTGGAATCTTGGTAGATAGAGATGACTCTTAAATCAGTACATTTTATAAAAGGTTTCCAAGAGGTGAATATCTCCTATGTAATTTAATTCACATAAGTTTATCATTGTTATAAAACAAAGCACATGTTTAATAATAAATAAGCCAACTTACAGAAGAATGGAAAAAAAAAACAACACAAAAGATGTGAAGATTGACCTCCATCTGCTTTTGAGGACCTTGGTCCTTGCTTATGAATGTTGTTTTTGATGACCAAAACCTTCCCATAAGCAGTAACATGTTTATTGTGTCTGTGTTATAATAATTTGGTACCTAGGACATTGCCACTGGCCTTTGCCTAGGGAATTAATAAATTAGATACATATCCAAATCATTCCTATACTTACAAAGAAAGGTAAAGTTGAATGTAAAATGCTTAAGGCAAGAAGAAAGGCAGATTACCACAAAGTATTACTGGTTTAATAAGGAAGGGGAGATGAAAAGACATAAAATGATCTGTCTATGAGAACAAAGAGGCAAAATACATCAGCAAATATTGATTTTATGTTCTCACTCTCTCAGATTGACTGACACATCCCACAGAGCATCCTAAGTTATACTGAAGTCCCACAAAATCTTTTTTGGTTGCCTGTTAATGATCTTGTTCTGTTATGTCCCTTTGAACATCTAAGGCAATTAATATGTATTGAATGCCATGTGCAAAATGTTTCAATGAGCAACCCCAGATACATTACACATCTAATCTTCCAACAACCCAATGGAGAATTATTAATCCCATTTTATAGGAGAAGTGGATTTAAAAGTAAAGTTAAATCAGATCAAGAATTACCCCTATGAGGTTGGACGGAGTGACTTCAGAATGACTAGATGATGAGGCCAGACAATGACTCAGAAAAGCAGTAGCAGAGTGAGTACATGGTTATTCAAAACAACGGTTACTAGACCCTGGGCACTGGAAAAGTGCATATGTCACATTGAGAAGCATTTCCTCAAGAAAATTCTTGTACCTAATTGAGAAAAAAAATTATACACACACACACACACACACACACACAAACACACACATATATTCTCTTTTATTTGGGTTAGATATACTCTCTGGTCTTTTGCATTACTGACACAGACTAAAGGATAGCAATCTTGTGTCCATCTAAACAGATCAAGAGGTGTGTGAAAAACAGTTGCAGAAATCTGCTCTGGATTTCTATATGCTGTGAATGTGTTGCTCTGATTGATTGATAAATAAAATGCTGATTGACCAGCAGCCAGGCCGGAAGTATAGGCAGGACAAGGAGAGGAGAATTCTGGGAAGTGAAAAGCTGAGTTAGGAGATGCTACCAGCTGCCACCATGACAAGCAACATGTAAGATATCGGTAAGTCACGAGCCACATGGTAAGGTATAGATTAATAGAAATAGGTTAATTTAAGATATAAGAACTAAGCTGGGCGGTGGTGGCGCACGCCTTTAATCCCAGCACTCGGGAGGCAGAGCCAGGCGGATCTCTGTGAGTTCGAGGCCAGCCTGGGCTACCAAGTAAGTTCCAGTAAAGGCGCAAAGCTACACAGAGAAACCCTGTCTCGAAAAATCAAAAAAAAAAAAAAAAAGATATAAGAACTAGATAGCAAGAAACCTGACACAGCCATACAGTTTATAAGTAATATAAGTCTCTGTGTGTTTACTTGGGCCTGAGTGGCTACAGGATTGGTGGGTGAGAGAGATTTTTTTCCTGACCGTGGGCCAGGTAGAACCAGGAAAACTTCAACTACAGAAATCCAGTACCTTGTAGATGATGAATAAACAAAAACTTCGCAACAAACCAGAACTGCAAATATTTTTCTTTTAATTAGTAAACATACCCACAAAAATGCTGTAACTACAGTTATGGTGAAAGACAAAAAGATTAAACATTTTCCCCTAAAATCAGTACTAGTCAAGGGTATCAGTTTTGATGACCAGCTCAGGAAGGAGGTGAAAATGATAGAAGCTTATATGAAGAAAAATTAAAGTGGAAGAGACAAGGGAAGAAAGAGTAAACAGTATATTAAGGATGCAGAATAAAAGACAGGAGATACAAAATAAAAGATAAGCCTCACAATAAGAAAATACTCATGAATCACATCCCTTATTAAAAAAATTGTACAAGACATTGCATAAGAAACATAGCTGAGAGGTTGTGTCTCCTACAAAAGACAGGGGAACTTCATCCATGATAGAAACCTCAGCAATGTGGCTGTCTATTCAAGACTTAAATATGACAATGCCAATAGACATGCTGAGGTTGGAGGGGAAAAATCTCATGAGGCCCCACCCCTGGACAAAAACTACAGGGAACTAGAGGCTGCTGAAAGTGGGAGAAATAGTCTTCCCAGGGAAGAACCCCTAATTAGTTGTCCAATATCAAGTTGTCAGCCCTGAAATTATATACAAATGGACTGAGCCAGACTTATATATTGAGGTGTGTGTGTGTGTGTGTGTGTGTGTGTGTGTGTGTGTGAATTTGTGTGTGTCACAATAACAATTAAAGAGAAAGATGTCTGGATTTCAAAAGGGAACCAAGGATTGGTGTACTGAGGGGTAAGAGGGAGGAAAGGGAGGGGAGATGATGTAACTATATTTTAATTAAAAATTTAATAAAAAAGAGAATATGATTTTTAAAGTATTTAAGAATTTAAATAGAAAATGTCCTAAATAATATATCCAAAGTGGTTTAGCATCACTCTTTTTTTTTTTGTGAACTGAAAGTTAAAACCTAAAGTTAATTTTATATTCACAGGAGTGGCTGTAATGCAGAGTGCTGACAGGAATGTTTTAAAGCCAGCTTGCCATGGTAGTTCATTGGATTTGTGAATGTATTAATAACCATTGAACTGTTCACATACCAAGAGCAGATGTCACAATGTGATATTTGAATTCCACAATGATTCCTTTAAAATGGTTATTTATTAGTCCTTCTTTGTTTATGTAACTATGAACAGTTTAAATGTTTTAATTAATCTTTAGTCCTTAAAAAATACTTCTTATAAGCAGAAGAAACTGATGTGAAATGAGGCTCTCATTTTGACAGGTTTTTCAACTAGTAAATGGGGGAGTTATAGTCTTCTGATGGCCATTCTTAGTTGTCAACTTGACTACCACTAGAATTAACTAAGACTCTAATAGATGGGCACACCTGTGAGGTTTTTTGGTTTTTGTTTTGTTGTTTGTTTTAATTACATCACTTGAAGTGGATAGATTCACTTCTAATCCAAATCTTTGAGGTGAGAAGATACACCTTAAATCTAGATTTGTTTGTTTGTTTTTGAGATAGGGTTTCTTTGTGTGGCCCTGGCTGTCCTGGAACTCACTCTGTAGACCAGGCTGACCTTGGACTCAGGGATCCACCTGCCTATGCCTCCAGAGTGCTGGGATTAAAGGCATGTGCCACTACCACATAGCTAATCCAGATCTTTTGAAGTGAGAAGATCTACCTTAACTTTGGACTACACCTTCTGCTGGCCAGCCTTTGTAAAGATCATAGAAGAAGGAAACTTAGTCACTCTCTGCCTACTTGGAAAGTCCATTCCTTCATTGGCATTAAAGCCTACTTCGTCAGGATTCAGGCTTAAACTGAAGGTCAGCTGATACATCCAGCCTTGTAGACGGAACAACTACTATTTTTGGAACTTCCATCAGTAGACAACCCCAGGTGGACTAGCTGTGCAGTTGAAGTTTTCTCCAGTCCTGCCCAGCCCCATGGACCCCACAGTCACTTATAAAATAATCACTCAGAAGCTTATATTAATTATAACTCTTTAATCATTAGCTCAGACCTACCACTGACTAGCTCTTATACTTAAACTCAGCCCATTTTTGTTAATCTATATGTCACCACGTGTTCCATGACTTTACCTGTGTGCCATTACATGCTGCTCCCTGAACGGCAGGCTGGTATCTCCTGACTCAGCCTTCCAGCCTTCCAGAATTCTCCTTGTCCTCTTACCCTACCTATACTTCCTGCCTAACTACTGGCCAATCAGAGTTTTATTAAACCAGTGAAGGGTTCACAACATGCCCCAAGGTTGGGCGTGTTTGCATATGCCCGGCGGACACTTTCGCTTAGCCAGTTCCAGGTCAAGATAGCCATTTCTGGGTCAAGGCGTCTCGCGTGACCAGGATCCATGACTTCACGTAGCCACGCAAGCGCGCAGCGTGCCTACGTCATCTACGTCTACCTTGTATGCCCTGTCTTTAAAAGCCGGCGCCATGTTCCCCATCTCTCTCTCTCTCTCTCTCTCTCTCTCTCTCTTTCTCTCCTTCTATACACACGTGTCTCCCCGTACGGGCACTCACTATCCCTGTCCTCCAATAAACTCTATTAGCGGATTCTGTCGTGTTCCGTGACGTTTTCTTGCAGGGTAACAGCGAAAATAACTAACAACCAGTGTACAAAAGCGTTATTCCACAGCATTTCCCCTTTTCTGTTTAATTAAAAAGGAAAGTTTTAACTTTAACATAGTAAAAATTATATATAACAAAATAGTTATCAATGAAGAATTACAGTTATAATATCTGGTCTATTTGTATTTGGCAAAATTAAAGAAACTATTCTATCATCTATCCTATATTTGTGAGTCTAAAGTTTTATATCTACCTTTTCTCTTATCAAAACCAAGGAAAACCATAATTATAACTATCTAGTCTTCAACTACATCAAAGACCTCAGAAGGATACAATATTACCTAAGTAAACAGGAAGAACATTGTAAGCAACTGCCAAATATCCAGAATGACAGAGACAGCTGTCTTTTTGAACAGTCATCCAAAGTTCCTCTGTAAAGTTGGGGCATCCATCTTCAGCCCACAGGCCTAGAGTCTCTCAGTCACTTCTTCCTGTCTCCTGTAGAATGTCTGGCATTTTCTAATGCAAAGCAAGAACCTGAAGGACCATCTCGCCTTGCAAAGTTCAGTGGTCACATTCCTATGGGTCCTACATGTCCAGGCAACACAGTATTTTGTCAAGCAGTTCAGAAAAGAATAGTTTCTTGCCCATTTTTTTTCAATGTCCTCCTTAGTTAAAGGTATGACAATTTCTGCTGGATCTATTCCTGCTAACTGACTAAGTCTCAATTTTCCTTTTAAAATCAAGTCAGAGATCTTTTCCACATAAGTTTTTAATTTTTTGCTCTGTTTATTTGGTAGAAATATCAATTCCAATATAATATCTTCCCTCTGCATTAAAATTCCTGTAGGAGAATGCCTAGAGGGTAAAATAACCAAAATGCAATCGAGCTTGTTCTCTTAACATAGCTGGACCACAGCCTATAAGCCATTCTTATCAATTCTATACATATACATACAATATTATACTATACATATAATATATAATATAATGTATAAATTATCTTATAACATTTTACTATACAAATTATATTAAAATATATAAATATGTATTTATATGAAGAAGGAAAGAGATATTCATTATATAAACTATGTTCCTCTAGAGAACACTTACTAATACAAGTCTGAACTTACTTCTGATGACAAATGCTGTAAATTTAACCCCTACATGATTCTACCTGAAGTATCAGAACAACTCATGCTTTCCTATCTATTAATTTTCATTGAAGTGTGAAGCTCTGTGCAATAGCCCAGTGCACTTCAGTCTGGCTCAGTGAGACCACCCTCAGAGTTTATGATAGACCCCTAAACATCACTAACTGAGGATATCATCTTACCTATAGGTAGTGTCTTTACACACATGATTAAGCAAACTGAAGTCCTTAGGATCAATTTTGATTAAATCTGTCTTATTTTTAAATGAGGGCAGACTAGATCATATAGGGACCTGGTAGGAAAACTTGGTTATGTAACCATGGCATGACCACCTACGCATTTGCAAGTGTTGTGGTGAGGATGGGAAGGGCCTTGTAAAGAGATAATAGCTAGAGTTCCTTGGAGACATCCAACCCCAAGTTGACCTTGGAATGAGACTCCCAGAGCTGTGAGGACACACATTTGTGCCATGGAAATCACCCAGTCTGAGGTACTGCCTAGCAAATGCCCAGCAACATGATGTATTACCTAAGGTTGGAAAGGATTGATGGGTAAAACACACTGGAAATCTAGGAGCTATATATAGCTGATGAGGTAATAATGCCATTATTGCTATATTTAAAAAATAAGCCATCTTTCCACTGTCCTGACACTTGTAATTAAAAGGCTGAACTTAATGGTCCATTGATTTATGAACATTTTGGATACTCTAAATTGGTGGATTGAAAGACAGGTTCACCAACATTCAGATCACTGCATTTCTTCATTTTCATTACTCAAATATAAGAATTTCTAAACATTTCTGTATTTTCCTCTTGTATCTGAAATGTTGTTTTGAGACAAGATTTCTCTATGTACCTCACGCTGACCTTACACTGAACATCACCATCTAACTTAATATCATCCTGTCTCCACCCATGCATTCTGGGATTACAGCTGTGCAATACACAGGCTTGTGACTGAGTCTATTTTTTTTTTTCTTAATCACTGAAGTAGTAGTGGGTAAATCTGGCTCTTGGCTCAGTAACAAACTAAAGTGTTCAGGAAGCATTCAGAAAATAGGCTTTTAATCATAGAAGAACTAAATCCCTATACATAGAAAATCGAAATACCACCACATTCACACCAATAAACAAAGATGTAGACAACTTGGTCCTTTGCTATATCCATATTGATTTCTCTTGTAGACCTCACTTCCTAATGTGCCTGAAAATTAAATCATGTATTTAGTTCCAACATGACCTAAGAACTTAATTGGATTTTTGCACAGTAATTTATTTGATATTAATGGATACTGTTCAAAAGTAGCTAATTAACAGATGACCTTTAATTTTCCTTTTAAAGAAAGGGGGTGAGACCGAGCAAAATAAAAAAAAGAGGAAAGAAAAAATAAAGGGAGAGAGCAAGAGAGGAAAGCAGGGGTAAAAAGAAGTAAGGAAAGGAGGAGGAGAGTGTGTGAGAAGGGAAGGAGTGAAGAAACAAGGAGAAAAGAAAACAAAGAAAAACCAAAATCCTTAAAATTCTCATTTCTTTTAATAGCGTAGATTAAAACTATATAATGATGACAGTCTATGTCAGAGATGTTTGGGGAGCCATATGATACATTAAATATTTGATTACCTGATAGCTTTTTAAAGAGGTAAATAATTTCAATGCAATACAACAAAATATATTTTTCTATAAGAATCTAAGGAGGTGGTGAGTGATAGAATAAAAGCTTCCTAAAGTGAAAAGATATAAGGTGCTTCTATGAAGATTCAAAGTAAAATAGTCTATCTTGTTATGTCTTTTATGCTGCTAGATTTCTTTATTTGGCATTGTTTCCCTAGTAGTCCTGATAAATATAACCTGCATTGTCTGGGTGTTTTTGAAATGAAATATAGGAACTCAGCATCATCTGCAAGTTCAAGAATATACCAAGGTGCCTTCTTTATTCAGCCCCCCCTTTTTAAATTTGAATCTATCTAGCCAACTCTACTCTTCCTCAAGACGTGAATTGCTTTGTGTCTTGCATGCTGGTTGGAATCTTCTGCCTAGGGTCATGTCTTAGAAAGTATGTTGCAGAGTTTGTATCATTCCCTAATGGGGAAGGGTTTGTCAGTAAAAGAATAAAAAATTTCAAAACCATCCCTACTCATTAGCCCTGCTTAGGGCAGCAAAGCTGAAAGAACAAGGAATAAAAGGGTCACCAAATATGATGTCCCTCCTTCTTTGTGAAACTGTAGCAAAGGATCAATATTGAGGGGAGCCAGTCTGGCCACATGAAAGAATCTCCATTGTAACAGACTATTTTGTAGATAACAAAACACTATTTTTTCTTCCCCAACAGTACTTAATAATGCAGCCACTCCTTTTACTATATACTACCATCTGGTAGATGAAGTTAACTCCAAGTTTGTTTAAATTAATTTTATACAAAATGGGATGCTGGAATCACACTGTGAAGTTCACAAGATCATTAACATAAATTGCATTATAATAAGCTTTAAGTGCATTCTCAAGTTCCACTATTGCATTCAGGAGATTGACACTGGATGATACACTCAAACTACCTCAGAGTAGGGCATCTATGTTAAGCAGCTAAATCTGATCACAAAATGCATGAAAGTAAAAGTTGAAAACTGAAAATCAATATACAGAGAGTTTTCCTGGCGTCTCTTAATGGTCAAACATTTGGTTTCAGTGTCTGACCATCAAAGAATTTCTTCTTCACCTCAATTCTAAGATTGTTTCCTAGCCTCATGACCAATTGCCACCATCTGATTGGCTGATTGATTGGACGTTTTTAGTTTCTTGGTAAAACTTAACTAGAATATACTGACTCAGTTATTGGTTTTGTTGTATAATATTAAGCAATTGTTGTCTAATATCCTTAGTACTGAGGCAAGAAAGTTACCATGGGAAACACCAGTGTCTGCATCTATAAATCAGATGTTGGTAATATTTGCCTAGGTAGATTACATAAAGCATGAGTCACATCATTTTCTATATCTTGGTCTCATGCAAACTATACTTCCTAGATTCCTTTGACTGATTTAAGAAGGGATTGATTTACAATAATGTGATGGCTATTACTGACTGTTGACTGTTGAAAGGACCTAGAATCATTGAAGAGATTCTTGGTGTGTGTGTGTGTGAGGGATTATTTAGATAAGTTTAATTGAGGTGGAAAGGACCAATAAAATGTGGGCTGCACCATTTCATAGGCTGAAGTCTCAGACTGAATAAGGAGAAAGCTAGAACACAGGCTCTCATCTGATTTCTAACTATGGACACACTGTGATCAGCTGTTTCATGCTCCTACAACCAAGGAAGGGTTGTCCAGAAAGATAGACTACATCCTCAAAGTGTGAGCCATAATAAACTCTTCCTCTCTTAAAGTTCTTATGTTAAGGTATGTTATATTGTAAGCAGAAATATAACTAATACAATCAGTTATGAAATGTTCTACCCAACTACAAGACAGAGTTGTGAATTTTCCCCCCAACGCTGTCTCATAGAGACTGATATTTTCAAGTATGAGTTTGAGCAGGGAAATGCTATATTATCTCACCCCATTGCTATGACCTTTGTTTTAAGTCATTTGGTGGCAAGAAAACCAGAGGGATTTAATTAGGGAGTCCATGAGATAAATACAGAAGAAGGAGGAAGGTAAAAACAGCAGTAATGATGATTTTAAATGTCATAAGTAATAGTGTCAGAAGCTACATCCATAAATTCTCACCAACATGACTACCTAAACATGTGTTGAATAAGGAGGACACCAATAGACATGCCAAAGTGGATGGATGAAAGACCACCAAACCTCAACCCCCAGCAAAGAACTACTGGCAACTAAGGGATATTCAGAGTGAGGCAAATAGTCTTACTTGGATAAGTGCACACACCAACTAGTTATCCAATATCAAATGGTCAGCCCTGCAAACATGCATACAAGTTACAGTATATAGACTGAGCAGGTTATATTTAGGAATACAGATGTATATACATATATGCATATAACAACAACTGATGAAAAAAGAAGCCATGAATTTGAGAGGAAGGAGGTATATGGGAAGAATAGAGGGAAAAATGAAAAGGGTAAATGATATAGGATAATTGTATCATAATCTCAAAAAACAAAAGAAAAACATCATGATGAGTCATACTATTACTATCTACTTAAAATACCTATAATTCATGTAAGTCAGTATATGTATAGCTTAAATGAAATTTTCCCATCTAGGCTGACAATTCTCTCTCCAAGGGCCAAAGATCATCTTACAAAAGCCTCAACACCAGGCATTGGAAGCCCTCTTTTGATTGTTGGTCAGGATTGTCTAAGAGACTCCCAGAACATTACAAGTTATTGCTATTTCCCTGAGTAGCACCCTGACCCCCAGAGATAGAAGGTGAGTCCCTATTGCTGAAGATAACCATGCACTTCAGAAACAAACCCCAGAAGCCCCAGAGCTGGAACTGATCTGAAAGCCTCCTACATGAGAACTAGCTTTCATATAACTAGAAGGCACCTTTCAATCTACTCAAAGGAATGAGACAACCAGGAGTCTTATTCAGATATGATAGCTATGAAACACAGCATAATGACCAGCAGGTGATGATAACATTGAGTCATTTTTATATCTGTTATCCTTGAAAGCAAAGGGAAGATTCTTAAATGCAGTTTCTTCTTAGCTTGACAAGAAAGAGTTCTGATTACTAGAAAATCAAACTGGAGGAAAAAAATTAATGTAGAACAATATAATCACATTTACTGTCAAAGAAATCTTAAAATATTTTCCATGAAAATGAGTACAAAAATGTTTCATTATAAAAAGTTATGATTTACCTAAGTAATCTTATTATACCAATACAAAGGAAAAATTGTCACAATGTACAAATATTAGACCACAGGAAAATTCACAATGAAGAACACTCAGGCACAGTCATTAGGTTGGTAGAAAACAAGCCCTTTCATGGGTGTCAAAAGATTGCTTTATGTAATTGGAATAAATTTCCAGTGACATTTAAAATGTAAAGTCTCCCAGGACAGACAATTAATGTAGTCTGCGTTCTGTGCACTGTCTTGTAACACCACAGGCATTTGACACTGGTTATGAAAGAATGTTGCAAATAATTATTTCACTTTAATTATCATTTTTTATTTGTTTCCCTTTTTAAAGGGACTTCAAGAATACAATGTTGATTAAAAGGAAAGGAAAATCAATTCAGTTGTGTTATAACACTTTTTTCTCTTTTTAGCTTTAAATTTAAGTTAGGAGAAGGAAGAATTCATAAAATTAGATGGGTATTCAGTCAAGCAGAGTGGATGATATCCTCTGACCAAGTTCTTCCTAAGTGAAATCAAGAAACTTTATCATTACAGAAGTGTATTTGGCTCAGTTCATGAGAATGGCTCATGTAGATTTGGGGTGTATTTGGATTCAAACTCACAGTCCCCAACACAAAATATCTCCAAAAACAGAACATAAGCAGCTTGATAGTACTCAGCTTTAGATTGCTGTCTGTGCTTATTAAACACTGAAAATTTAATTGGCATGTATAAATTCAACTTGTTGAATTGGGATGTGGTGACAGTCATTCACACCTTTTAGGGGGTGCTTATCTGGGTTTCCAGAAAAGGCATAGCTCATGCCCTTCACAAAGCCCAAGAAGATATGTTCTTGTGCTTTTTTATAGGAAGAGGACTGTAGGGGAATGTTCACAAGAGTCCTGGTGGATAGTCACTTGGTGTTAACTCTCTATGGATTGCATTTCTTAAGATAATACTGAACAAAATCAGTATCTACTGTTCTTGGAAATTTTTCATATTTGAACTCATTCTTATGAGTCAAAGATTTTGTTTCATTTTACCATATTAATTAAATTGAAAGGAGGTTTAGAAAGATGCAAAAATATTAATAAAGGCATATTTCTTGAAAAAAACATTAGAATAAACTTGGTTCATTTTCATTATCTTTATTAGTGGGTAGGAAATATATGTTTCCTTAATAATCCTTTCTTTTCTACTACATTAGAAAAGCTATAACAATTAAGAGCACAGAAGTCCTCACCCTGGCTTATTGTGTGAAGCCCAGAAAAAGAGGCATTAATATCATTCAGGTAGGTTGAGATATTAGTAGTCAATGAGCTTTTTCCTCTTTCTCAAATTTAGTAAGTATATTCAACATGGGAGGAATTAAGAATGGACACATACTAGCAATATCTTCCCAAGTGAAGAAAGGATTTAGATATTGACTGTTGTCCTTATGGCTATCTCAATTGTCCTAACAGTTAAATGCCAACATAACTCCCTTTGGTCACCCCTCTTTTCAACATGCAACTGAAAAGGGCCAACCCATATCACCTTGCTGAATCTTTTGCTATATATTATACCATGGCTCTAGTTAAAACAAACACAAAAAAATAATAAAATTTTAACAATAGCATTGTTTTGGGAACAGAGTGCATGAAAATGAGAAAGCAAGCCTGTGTGGACCACCAAAACAAAAGTGAGGCTCTGGGATGACGGACAAAGTGAGATTAGTCATGCTATTCTATGAAGAGCTTTAGTTGCAAACCCTGGTAGGAAATGAGTGGTGAGATTTAAAAACAACAGAACTAGACAACAGTTTGGGTGTTAATATTAAAGTTTTCACCTAGAAACAGGAAAGGTGGACGATGCTGTTGACAACCACAGCCCTTAGCATCAGGAGTAGCTCCACAAATCATTACCTTTGTCCGTCCCAGTGGTCACAAATTTTGCTTCCCAGCTAAGTAAACTAGCTAATTAGAAGACCGAAAGTCTGATGCTCTTAAAGGATCATTGGACAAAGTCCATTCCAGCATTAGGAAAATGGATTTGTAAGGCAATGACACCTTCATTCTTTCCTGGATGTAGTTAAAAGTGAAGTGTTAAAATCATCCGTGACAGATGTATGCCCCAATCATCTGTCCATAACCTTACTCCCAACACCCCAATATGAGGTTACCAAGAGACAAAAGTACTATAACAGAGGCCTTTTGGTTTATCTCTTCATTCTTGGTTTTGATTTTTCTCTCTGTGATTTTATACAGTCTATTCCAACAGTCAATCACTTTCCAGTTATTCATTGGCTTCTCTGCACATCCTGGACACAAAATGAATCAATACAATGATCAAAGTTCTGTCCATTTCAGAACTCTAGTCATTGTTTATGGAAAGGACAAATGTCTATCTTATATCCTCTGCATTTAAATGAAAGACTTTGGAAGAAACATATACATGATATGTATTTTATTACCTGCTTTATATATGCATATATACATAGATACATACATTATTCTGTGGATCTCAATTATTAGCAGACACAGAAAAACTAACAAATATAAAAAGCATTTGACAGTCCATGAATATGAACTCAGATGCCACAGGCATTGACCACATACCAGTTCTATATTCAAAACGAGCCTCGGACAAGGAGATGAGCTAAAAGTTCCTCCTGAGAGCACACAATCATTCCCTGCTAAACCACAAAGGGTCAACATTTTACCCTATACCTCCTGGGTGTCTTACCTCTGGTTGAAAAAAAAAAATGAGTCCCATTTAGCTGTCTCTTAGGCTGCTGTTTATCAATTGCTGTTCTTTCTCCACCTCCTCCTTAATTTCCTCCTGTGTGCTCAGCTAATTGCTTAGGAATGGCATTATTAAATTCCAAATTAGAACTTTCCCAGTAACCCAACACCCTTTCCATTCTTCAAATACTGCAGCTGAGCATGGTCTTGCTTACAGGCTACTACAAAGACCCATTTTTGGGGAATCTCTAGACAACTGTGACCCTGAGATAAATGGGGTCAAAATGGGAAACAGAGATCAAAATAAGCATTTTTTAACATAGAACATTTGGATTTTCTTTATGAAACAGTTTTGATTAAAAGAGGTTAAGCAGCTAAATTTTCCATCTCCTAAAATCTGAAGTGTGGTATTCTTAAGGCACAGATGGGACCAATGATGACAAATGATGTTTAAATAAATAGAATCTTGTATCTTACCATTATCACATATTCAAATCACAAATTTAAGGAACATAGTAGGTACTATTTGTGGTTTTGGCTGTACCAACATACATGTGACTGCTGTTTTTAAAGTGGAGAGGTTTTGTGAAGGTCCTACCTGTGCTAAAATGTGTCTAGAAATTGATTCACTAACTCTGAGATTTTTGTCTCCAAAGCATTCTCACAACTAAATTCTAAGAAACTAAATTAACTCTAAATGTCCCCTACTTCTATTTGCAAGTGTTACAGATCTGAAGGGAAAAGTATCCTGGCAATTGGGAGCCAAGGAATACCACAAAGTCACATCTCACAGAAAACCTTACACAGAGATTTATTGGGAATGACACAGGAAGATGTCTGCCTCTGCTCAGCGGAGAAGGAGCAGAGAACTGAGTAAGAGGCAGGCTTTATATGGAGCTTCTTGAGGGCAGAACTTTTCAAGGTGGAGATTGGTGGGATTTCAAGTCCTGAGCTTGGGGTGAGTTCAGGGATTGGGTATTTTTCCCAATAAATCTTCTGTGTGAGGTTTGTTGTGTGGTGTGACTTTGGCTCCTGACTGTGAGGATACCTTTCTCTTCAGAGCTACCCCACTTGCACTGGAGTAACTTTTCTCCTCAGAGCTGTAACACTTAGAGATGCCGTATTGTAGTATGTGGAACTTCCTATGTCTGGGAGCATAGAAGGAAGAATACTAAAGGAATATTTTATGCTAACTATGAAACAGTTGTTTTCTTAAAATAGGATTAAAATTTAGAATTCACGCTAAAAATCTTTATATCACATGATTTTTATGAAAAAGAAAGATATACAAAAATAAAGAGGCTTGTTTTCATTTCCCTTACCCCTTGCTGTAACTTAATAAAGTGGAGGACAAAGGGTGAAATTCTTCCATCTGTACAGATTCGTATCAAGTGCAGAATCAGGATTCTAAGTCCCAAGGCAATGCCATTATCCTACTACTTAGTGTCCTAGTTTCAGGTATGTGACAAAACACCATGACAACATGGCATGACAGAGAAAGGGTTTGTTTTGCTTACAGTTCCATGTTGCAGTCCATCATTGAGGGGACACAAGGCAGGAGCTGGAAGCAGCTAATCACATCACAGTAAAGGCAGAAAGAGACTGGGTATATGCATGCTTGCTCATACTCAGCCTCACCTCTATACTTATAAAGTCTAGGACCCACATCTAGGGGATGGGGCTCCCAACCATGGCTATCTTCCCACTCACATTAACTCAATCAAGACAGTCTCTCACAGACATGCCCACAGGCCAACAAAGTTAGACAATCCTTCATTGAGATTGTTCTTTCAAAGATGATATATAGATTGTGTCAAGATGAAAATGAAGCCTAAATATGGTGTTTCCATCCTCTTAGTGCAGCTGACAGCACATCAGTGTCATGAAACTCAACATCATACATCTCCATCTTGATTTCCTAGCTATTCAGTGGAAATGATTTGTACTTCTTTATTGATAATAATTTAGTGAAAGTTCTTTGAAAATTATTGAAGCTTTAAAGAAATAAATGTAATAAAACACATGTGACAAAGAAGTCTTCCAAAAAATTCCATCCAATGTCATAAAATGCTCATCTTTCATGACATATACATCTTATTCTTTCTAATTTTTAATTGTAGAATTTTATCATTATAGTAAAATTTTACATTATGATATTGAGGGAAATTCTCATTTTCATACTGAAGTAGTTTTTCTTTTTACAGTATTTGATTATGATCATGCTGTCTGGAATACGCAGTTTGCAGCCACTCTTACCTTGTATGGATTGGTTCTATAACAAAGTTGTCATGACAGCACCTACTGAAAAAGCATTATAGGTGCTTTCATCCAGACTGCTTCTCCTCAATGTAATGCCAAGAGGGCTCCTCACAGACAATCCACACCTTCATCCAGCTTCACAAGCCTGTGAGCCCAATACAAAATTGATAATAGAATGGAATTTCATGATTACCCTAGATTTTTTTCCTTATTTCTAAAATGAGGAAATGGAGCCATAAGAAATTAAGGTGTTCTGCCCTATGCCTTTTCTAAAATCCAAGTATGGTGTGCAACATTTCTGCAAAGCTGGAACTCTCTTTCTCCAAATCCCAAATCTCTAGTAAGAAATTAATCTAAGTTAATTCCAGGGCTGAAGTCTTCTTAGAAGGTACTTTCTTTTTATGTCTTACTTTTGTTTTCTGAACTCCATTGAGTTCTCCAAATACAGTATTTTATAAACACATTACACATTTGATCTTTCAAACACTTGTACTCTAATATTGTTTTTAAAAACCTTTCATTCATATAAATGTAAAACAAACTATGGCTTACAACTGGACTTTGTTTTGGAAATGTTTTAGCATTTTTTATTTTATAATTAAATTTAATTATTTTATAATTTAATTTAATTTTACATATCAGCCACAGATTCCTCTGTCCTCCCTCCTCCCCCCTCAGCCCTTCCCCCAGCCCATCCCCCATTCCCATCTCCTCTAGGGCAAGGACTCCCCTGGGGATTCAGCTCAGCCTGGTAGATTCAGTCAAGGCAGGACCAGTCCCCTCCTCCCTTCACCCAAGCTGAGCAAAGTGTCCCTGCATAGGCCCCAGGCTCCAAACAGCCAGCTCATGCACTAAGGACAGGTCCAGGTCCCACTGTCTGGGGGCCTCCCAAACAGTTCAAGCTAATCAACTGTCTCATTTATCCAGAGGGCCTGATCCAGTTCCATGGGGGCTCCTCAGCTACTGGTTCATAGTTGATGTGTTTCCACTAGTTTGGCTGTTTGTCCTTGTGCTTTTTCCAATCATGGTATCAACAATTCTTGCTCATACAATCCCTCCTCTTTCTCACAGATTGGAGTTCTAGCAGGACAGTTAGGGTGTTTGGCCATCCAATCACCAGAGTAGGTCAGTTCGGGATTTCTCTTGACCATTGCCAGTAGACTATTGTGGAGGCATCTTTGTGGATTTCTGGGGACCTCTCTAGCATTTTGCTTCATCCAATCCCATGCAGGTCTTCATGTATCATGGTCTCTTCTTCCTTGTTCTCCCTCTCTGTTCTTGACCCAGCTGGGATCCCCTGCTCCCCTAAGCTCTGTTTCCCTCGACCCTTGCCCTTCATTACCCCCCTCACATTCAGTTTGCTCATGTAGATTTCATCCATTTCTCTGTTGTTGGGTGAACACTGTGTCTTTCTTAGGGTCCTCTTTTCTAGGTAGTCTCCCTGGACTTGTGAGTAGCAGTCTAGTCATCCTTTGTTTTACATCTAGTATCCACCTATGAGTGAGTACATACCATGCTTGTCTTTCTGAGTCTGGGTTACCTCACTCAGGAGGATTTTTTCTAGATCCATCCATTTGCCTGCAAACCTCATGATGTCATTGTTTTTCTCTGCTGAGTAGTACTCCATTGTGTATATGTACCACATTTTATTTATCCATTCTTCAGTTGAAGGGCATCTAGGTTGTTTCCAGGTTCTGGCTATTAAAATGAATGCTGCTATGAACATAGCTGAGCATGTGCCCTTGTGGTATGATTGAGCATTCCTTGGGTAGATGCCCAAGAGTGGTATAGCTGGGTCTTGGGGGAGATAGATTCTCAATTTTCTAAGAAAGCGCCATATTGATTTCCAAAGTGGCTGTACAAGCTTGCATTCCCACCAACAGTGGAGGAGAGTTCCCCTTGCTCCACATCCTCTCCAGCATAAGCTGTCTTCAGTGTTTTTGATCTTAGCCACTCTGACAGGTGTAAGGTGGTTTCTCAGAGTTGTTTTGATTTGCATTTCTCTGATGATTAGGGATGTTGAGCAATTCCTTAAATGTCTTTCAGCTATCTGAGCTTCCTCTGTTGAGAATTCTCTGTTTAGCTCTATAGTCCATTTCTTAATTGGACTACTGGGCATTTTGATATCTAATTTCTTGAGTTCTTTATATATTCTGGGTATCAGCCCTCTGTCAGATGTGGGGTTGGTAAAGATCTTTTCCCATTCTGTAGGTTGTCGCTTTGTCTTGTTGACCGTATCCTTTGCTCTACAAAAGCTTCTCAGTTTCAAGAGGTTCCATTGATTGATAGTTTCTCTCAGTGTCTGTGCTACTAGTGTTATATTTAGGATGAGATCTCCAGTGCCAGTGCGTTCAAGACTACGTCCTACTTTCTCTTCTATCAGGTTCAGAGTAACTAGATTTTTTTTTTTTTGTTTTTTTGTTTTTTGAGACAGGGTTTCTCTGTGTAGCTTTGCGCCTTTCCTGGAACTCACTCTGTAGCCCAGGCTGGCCTCGAACTCACAGAGATCCACCTGGCTCTGCCTCCCGAGTGCTGGGATTAAAGGCGTGCGCCACCACCGCCCGGCTAGAGTAACTAGATTTATGTTGAGGTCTTTGATACACTTGGACTTAAGTTTTGTGCACAGTGACAGATATGGATCTATTTGCAGCCTTCTACACGTTGACATCCGGTTATGCCAGCACCATTTGTTGAAGATGCTTTCTTTTTTCCATTGTACAGTTTTGGCTTCTTTGTCAAAAATTAGGTGTTCATATGTGTGTAGATTAATGTCAGGGTCTTCAGTTCGATTCCATTGGTCCACATGTTGGTTTTTATGCCAGTACCAAGCTGTTTTTATTACTGTAGCTCTACAGTAGAGATTGAGGTCAGGGATCGTGATGCCTCCAGAGGTTGTTTTATTGTACAGGATTCTTTTGGCTATCCTGGGTTTTTTGATTTTCCATATGAAGTTGAGTATTGTTCTTTCCAGGTCTGTGAAGAATTGTGTTGGTATTTTTATGGGGATTGCATTGAATCTGTAGATTGCTTTTGGTAAGATTGTCATTTTTACTATGTTAATCCTGCCTACCCATGAGCATGTGAGATCTTTCCATTTTCTGACATACTCTTCAATTTCTTTTTTTCAGGGACTTGAAGTTCTTGTCATATAGGTCCTTCACTTGCTTAGTTAGAGTTACCCCAAGGAATTTTATATCATTTGTGGCTATTGTAAAGGGTGATGTGTCTCTGATTTCCTTCTCAGCCTGTTTGTCAATTGTATATAGGAGGGCTACTGATTTTTTTGAGTTGATCTTGTATCCTGCTATGTTGCTGAAGGTGTTTATAAGCTGTATGAGTTCCTTGGTCGAATTTTTGAGGTCACTTATGTATGCTATCGTGTCAGCTGCAAATAGTGAAAGCTTGACTTCTTCCTTTCCAATTTGTATCCCCTTGATCTCCTTATGTTGTCTTATGGCTCTGGCTAGAACTTCAAGTACTATATTGAATAAGCATGGGGAGAGTGGACAGCCTTGCCTTGTTCCTGATTTTAGTGGAATCACTTTGAGTTTCTCTCCATTTAATTTGATGTTGGCTGTTGGCTTGCTGTAAATTGCCTTTATTATGTTTAGGTTTGTTCCCTGTATTCCTGATGGCTCCAAGACCCTTATCATGAAGGGGTGTTGGATTTTGTCAAATGCCTTTTCAGCATCTAGTGAGATGATCATGTGGTTTTTTTCTTTGAGTTTGTTTATATGGTGTATTACATTGACGGACTTTCGTATGTTGAACCACCCTTGCATCCCTGAGATGAAGCCTACTTGATCATGGTGGATAATTGTTTTGATGTGTTCATGGAGTCTGTTTGCCAGTATTTTATTGAGTATTTTGCATCAATGTTCTTGAAGGAGATTGGTCTGTAGTTCTCTTTCTTTGTTGCATCTTTGTTTGGCTTAGGAATCAGGGTAATTGTAGACTCATAAAAGGAATTTGGTAATGTTCCTTCTGTTTCTATTGTGTGGAACAATTTAAAGAGTATTGATATTAAATCTTCTTTGAAGATCTGGTAGAATTCTGTGCTGAAACCATCTAGTCCTGGGCTTTTTTTGGTTGGGAGACTTTTAATGACTGATTCCATTTCCTTAGGGGTTATTGGACTATTTAAATAGTTTATCTAGTCTTGATTTAACTTAGGTATATGGTACCTATCCAGAAAATTATCCATTTCTTTTAGATTTTTCCAGTTTTGTGGAGTAGAGGTTTTTGAAGTATGACCTGATGATTCTTTTGATTTCCTCAGTGTTAGTTGTTATGTCTCCCTTTTCATTTCTGATTTTGTTAATTTGGATGCTCTCTCTCTCTGCCTTTTGGTTAGTTTGGATAAGGGCTTATCTATCTTGTTGATTTTCTCAAAGAACCAACTCTTTGTTTCATTAATTTTTTGTATTGTTCTTTTTGTTTCTATTGTATTGATTTCAGCTCTCAATTTGATTATTTCCTGGCGTCTATTCTTCCTCGCCGACTTTGCTTCTTCTTGTTCTAGAGCTTTCAGGTGTGCTGTTAAGTCACTAGCGTGAGATTTCTCCAACTTTTTATGTGGACCTTTAGTGCTATGAATTTCCCTCGTAGCACTGCTTTCATAGTGTCCCATAAGTTTGGGTATGTGGTATATTCATTTTCATTGATCTCCAAGAAATCTTTAATTTCTTTCTTTATTTCTTCCTTAACCTTCATTGGTGATTCAGTTGAGCATTATTCAGTTTCCATGAGATTGTAGGCTTTCTGTAGTTTTTGTTGCTGTTGAAATCTAACTTTAAACCATGGTGGTCTGATAGAACTCAGGAGGTTATTCCAATTGTTTTGTATCTGTTGAGATTTGCTTTGTGGCCAAGTATGTGGTCGATTTTAGAGAAGGTTCCATGGGTTGCTGAGAAGAAGGTATATTCTTTTTTGTTAGGATGGAATGTTCTGTAGATATCAATTAAGTCCATTTGGGTCATAACATCAGTTAAGTCCTTTATTTCTCTGTTAAGTTTTGATTTGGCAGACCTGTCCAGTGGTGAGAGTGGGGTGTTGAAGTCTCCCACTATTAATGTGTGGGGTTTTATATGTGATTTAAGCTTTAGTAATTTTTCTTTTACATATGTGGGTGCCCTTGTGTTTGGAGCATAAATGTTCAGAATTGAAACTTCATCTTGGTGGATCTTTCCTGTGATGAGTATGTAATGCCCTTCTTGATCTCTTTTGAAAGATTTTAGTTTGAAGTCTATTTTGCTGGATATTAGGATGGCTACACCCACTTGCTTCTTAAGACCATTTGATTGGAAAGACTTTTCCAAGCCTTTTATTCTTAGGTAGTGTCTATCTTTGAATTTGAGGTGTGTTTCTTGTATGCAGCAGAAAGATGGGTCCTGCTTTTGTATCCATTCTGTTAGCCTGTGTCTTTTTATACGTGAATTAAGTCCATTGATATTAAGGGATATTAATGACCAGTGATTGTTTATTCCTGTTATTTTCTGGTGGTAGTGTGTGCATACTTCTCTTCTTTGGGATTTACTGCTGTGGTGTTATCTATTGCCTGTGTTTTTGAGGGTGTATCTGACTTCCGTAGGTTGGAATTTTCCTTCTAATACTTTCCACAGGGCTGGGTTTGCGGATAAGTATTGTTTAAATCTGGCTTTGTCTTGGAATATCTTGTTCACTCTGTCTATGATGATTGAAAGTTTTGCTGGGCATATTAGTCTAGGCTAGCATCCATGGTCTCTTAGTGTCTGCATTACATCTGTCCAGGTCCTTCGAGCTTTCAAAGTCTCCATTGAGAAATCGGGTGTTATTCTGATGGGTTTGCCTTTATAAGTCACTTGACCTTTTTCCTTTGCTGCTCTTAATATTCTTTCTTTATTCTGTACATTTAGTTGTTTAATTACTATGTGGTAAGGGGATTTTTGGGGGGGGTCTAGTCTAGTTCTATAGGCTTCTTGTATCTTCATGGGCATTTCCTTCTTTAAGTTGGGAAAGTTTTCCTCTATGGTCTTGTTGAATATATTTTCTATGCCTTTGAGTTGGTATTCTTCTCCTTCCTCATCCCTATTATTCATAGGTTTGGTTTTTTCATGGTGTCCCAGATTTCTTGGACATTTTGTGTTATAAATTTTTTGGCATTGGTATTTTCTTTGACTGATGAATCCATTTCCTCTATTGTATCCTCTACACCAGAGATCCTCTCTTCCATCTCTTGTATTCTGTTGGTTATGCTTGCATCTGTGTTTCCTGTTAGTTTATTCATATTTTCTATTTCCAGCATCCCCTCGTTTGTGTCTTCTTCATTGTTTCTATTTCCCTTTTCAGGTCTTGGACTGTTTCCCTCATCTGTTTCATTGCTTTTTCATGGTTTTCTTTCAGGGATTTATTGTTTTTTTCTGCTTTATTTGTCTTTTCCTCTAGTTTTTTTATAGAGTTCTTCCCATTTTTTGTTTGACTTTCCATTTTCTTTATTGATTTCCTCCACTTTTTTGTTTATCTTTTCCTCAATTTCATTTTTGATTTCTTCTTTAAAAACCTCTGGCATCTTCATGATGTTATTCTTAAGGTTGCTTTCTTCTGCTTCTTCCACTTTGTGATGTTTAGGTCTTGCTGTTGGAGGAAGGCTAGGTTCTGGTGATGCTGTATTGCTCTTTATTTTGTTGTATGTACTTCTGCCTTGACATCTGCCCATCTCCTCATGGATTCATTCTTGGTCTTATCAGCATTCTTGGTCCAGTCAGAGCTGACAGATTCGACATTTCCGGAAGCCTCTCTTGGTCCAATGAGAGGTGGCAGATTCTGCTTCTCAGAAAGCCCCTCTTGTTCTAATCAGGGTTGGCAGATTCCCTGTCTCCTGAGTTTACTCTTGGTCCAATGACAACTCTTTGTCTTATGAGAGCTCTCTATTTCTCTGGGCCTGGTGGGAGCTCTCTGGGCTAGATGGGAGCTCTCTGGGCCTGATGAGAGCTCACTGGGCTACATGGGAGTTCTCTGGGTCAGATGGGAGCTCTCTGGACTGGATGGGAGCTCTCTGGGCCAGATGTCAGCTCTCTGGGCCAAATGGGAGCTCTGGGCCAGATGGGAGCTAGGGGCTGCTCACTAAGTCTCAGGAAGTGGTGGGGGTCTCAGGCAGATGGGTATGGGGGCAGGGCATATAGATTGCAGGGTCTGGGGGGGTCTTGGAGAAGGGGAACCTTCCAGCCCTCCCACAGGGGGCCCCGCCCAATGACTGGCAGCTGGAGTCAAGTTGGGCCGGTCTTCCCCAGGAATGGCTGGTGCCCAGGGATGGGACCTAGGGGCAGGCCTCCCTGGGTATGACCCCAGACACTCACCTCTGGTCCGGATGGGAGCTCTCTAGCAAACTCTTAAAATCTCAGCATTAGTCCACATCTCAGAGAAGCAAGGGTATACACTAAGGCATCTGAAGCTTGTCTGGCTCCTTAGTTTATAAATCACAAACATGATTGTTAGTCATTCCTCAGACTGTTAGAAAAATAAGTGTCTCTTCCTTTTTTGAGTAAAAAAGCAAGTGGTTAAACTACCCTGAAGCCCATTGATCCTGATAGATACACTTTTCACTCAGACAATAGTTGAACTGGATACAGCAAAAATGGAATATATATATGTATGTATATATATAATCCCTAAGTGTTTACTCAAAGTTAATTTCAAAAAATAAAACATTGCTTGTCTAAGTTATTCTGACCTGTAACTGAACAGAAACATTTGAACACAAGCTATTTGATTCCTCTGGGATAAGATAAAGGTCGAATCTCTTCCTTTACCCTCTTCCCTAATCCTGTGCTCTTCTATGCTCATTTACCCCCTATCAGTATAACTTTGGGCCATTTGACTCCCAAAGACACCCCTTAAAATTTTAGTTGTTCCATTTGTAGTCTAAATATCTTCGGGGAGCACACGTTCCTCTTGTTTATCAATATGCCCAAGCCAAATGGTACACTTTTGTCTGTATTTAGCTCAAATCCTGCTGTTTTGGCATATGCTTCATAATCATACTGTACCCTGCATGGTCTCTTAGGTACATGGAAATCCTTGAGTGTCAGCTGAATGTGATGCCATCCAGTTTAAGGCATTCATTTACTGAACCACACATCCCGGACAATGAACAGGTTTAAGTTTTACAGCATACAGCCCCGCCAAAGGGTCCACAAGAATAACCAAATGGAAACCATCAGACGGTTTCTGGACACCTGCCTGCTGCTTCTGTTGTTGGTTACTTGCCCGAGTCAACCAATTCAAAATAGGGAGCTTGAGCTACAGTTAGGTCTCAAGGTCTGACTTGATTGTGGAATTTTAATGGAAAGCCATATGTCTACTCAATTTTTTTGGGGGGGGGATCCTCTTGTAGTAAATTAGTCTGATCTCCTCAAAACCTAAACCAACTCTAATGTGTTCCTCAATGTCTGTGAGGACAAGTAGATGGCTGCTATATTCTACCCCTTAAATTAGGTATCTGCCTTTCTGTTGAATAAAAGCTATTCCTGAAAATGGCTACTTAAACCCCAGTAAACTTAATCTTAAAAATTAAATCATGGAAAAATTGGGCTCAACTATAAATAAGATATCCTGCTTAGAAGCTGCTAGCTGTCCCTGCTATACCTACTACTGTTTCTTAGTTCATCATCTTATAACCAGATGAAATGCTGGCTCCATGGATGAAGTAAATCTAAAGTGTAATTGTGTACCTATGCCTCTAGAAATGAGTGTTCTAGCTCACATCCAACTATTACCCAATGCAAACTTGGTTAATTAATTTTCTTAGGAAGAAATGATACTTTGCAAGCATTCTGTTTGCGTCCCTGAGTTTTCCAAGCTGCCTTGTAGTTGAGTGGGGGTCATGTGACTACATTTAGCCAGTGGACAGTGAGGAAAATTGCTACTCATCAGTTTTGACAGAAACAGGAACAAATGGATGTGCTTTCTACTTTGTATCTCTGACTGATTTCAGAAAATACACGGAGCTGGGCAGTGGTGGCGCATGCCTTTAATCCCAGCACTCGGGAGGCAGAGCCAGGTGGATCTTTGTGAGTTCGAGGCCAACATGGTCTACAGAGCGAGAGCCAGGAAAGGTGCAAAGCTACACAGAGAAACCCTGTCTCAAAAAAAAAAAAATACACGCTCTGAACATGTCTTCTACTGGACAGAGGATTACTATATCAACAGTCAAATACATTGTACTCATTTCCCAATGACATACTTCCAGCAGTAAGGCAGTATACCCACCCTGAACAGCACCACTAAGGCCAAGTTTTCAAGTAACTCTGTACCTATGGGAACATTTCTCATTCAAACCACAACAAAAACCTTTCTGGCACTTTTATCCTCTACAGAAAGGCATGTTTCTTTGCATCCTCATTGTGTATAAAGCAGGAAGTAAATTCAGGATTTGACAATAGCCTCTTGAAACTCAGAATATTCCCAGGTTCTCTGAACTTTGAAGGGAGCATCAGACATTCAGCAGACACACAATGAATGTTTGAGGGGAAACTGAGTGGACAGAGAAAGGGAAGAGCATTCACAACTTAATAGAGAATTGCAAGTGAATCCAGAATGATAATTTATCTTAGCAATAATAAACACTAGTGCCTAAGTGATGAGAAAACTTATCTCTCATGAAAGTACACTCTTGTTAATTTTAAATAAATGTCAACATTAAAGATTAATACTAAAGTTGATTTTAGTTATTTGGCCATTGAGATTCTTAACATCTAATCTGGATAACTCAGAATTTTCTTTATTCTTTGTCATCAATGATTAAATCACTCTAATTGTAGAAATGAAGGATGATTTTTGAAGGGACAGTATAAGGGACAGAGTGAGAGCAGTAAGTAAGAGGTAAGGGAATTTCAGTTCAAATCTTGGTATGCAATTCTTATTAGTTGTTTTAATGTGGTGAGTTAAATTCATGGTATTCATGTGGCAAGTACAAGAAAGAAAAGTTACTCGATGTCTATGAATAAATTAAATTATAATAGTGACAACCATGGTCCCCAAAGGGAGAATTCCCTCATATAACACCAACACAGCATTCCCTTATTATGCTACTGAAAGTGGATAGAAATTAAAGTCTGGTGAATGCTTTTTGGTCATTATTTCTAACACCAGTTAAAACTCCATTTGCTTCTTTTTGACCACCCTGTAAACTACCTATGTAGCACACAGAAAGGCTGTCTTCTCCCCATTCTTCAAGATTCATCCCTTAGTATGTGGTCAGCAGCCGAGACCTCTGGTTGCTTCACCACAGAAATAGAATGATGAGTCAGAGGGGCTCAGCTCCTTAAGGACTGTTTCTGGACATAAATCACTATTATAATTTATCTTGCTAAATTTCCTAGAAGAATGTGTGCCTTAGTAAGTTATGATAGACATCATCAAGTCTGGGGAGATAGCTCAATCAAGAAAGCACTTACCTTGCAATCGTAGGTGCCTGAGATCAGTCAAAAATCAAAAATTTCCAAAGAAACTGAACTTACTGATCCTCTAAGTCAAAAAGTCAGAGTGCTTCGTTTTCATTTTATAAGCTTTCCTTTTCAAGGAATTAACAATTACAATAGTTACTGCCTTCTAAATTGTTCTTACACCATCTATTTCTCTTTACACTCATCCATCAATATTATTTATCAACTCAGCACTGTCAACGGTGCCTCGTTTGGTCTCTGGTTATAGTCTTTCTTTTTTCTCATATACATTTTAGTATGCTTTTGTTAAAATGAAAATCTAATTATATTGTCAGCAACTAGTGTCTTTGACCTTTTGTTATTTCCAAGGATATCCATGTTTTGGGTAACACTTTGCCTATGTGATGGTGGTCTCATAAGATTATAATAGAGTTGCCGGGCGGTGGTGGCGCACGCCTTTAATCCCAGCACTCGGGAGGCAGAGGCAGGTGGATTTCTGTGAGTTCAAGGCCAGCCTGGGCTACCAAGTGAGTTCCAGGAAAGGCGCAAAGCTACACAGAGAAACCCTGTCTCGAAAAACCAAAAAAAAAAAAAAAAAAAAAAAAAAAAGATTATAATAGAGCCAAAAAAAATCCCCATTATTTTATGAGTCTTCAGCTCTGGCTGTGTTGTGAGCAATGCACACCTCTCTTGTATATTGTTGGTGATATTGGAGACAACAGGCCTATTGTAATGACAATTGCATAAAGTATAGTAATACAATTATTTTCAGCACATAATACTTGATAATGATGATAGTTATAATTTCTGTTTTATGTATCTATCCTGATATACCTGCTAGCATTACTTTGAGTTTATAATTTCTTACAAAAATATTTATGCAAAATAGCTTTAAAGAAAGAAGAAGAAGTGGTGGCATGTACTTGTAATCTCATTATTACAGAGGCAGAGATGAACAAATTCCTGGATCTCACTGAATTTCCAGGCTAGCCTTCTTGGCAAATTCTAAGCCAGTGTAAGCCAGTATAAACCAGTGAGATGGATAACATTGTGATGTATGTATCCAAAGTTGTCCTCTAGTGCCACACGCATTTGCACGGACATACATGAGCACACACACACACACACACACACACACACACACACACACACACCAGTTGTGCAGAGACAAAACCAAAGTCTAAATCTTTGCTCAGTCATACCAATTGTACTGTTGGGTCCCACATTCAGGTAACTGATGCATAGAGCAAAGGCAGTTTGAAGAAACTCCACACTTAGGGAAAATTGGAAATGCTCCTGTCTTCCTATGTCAGAGGAACTGTATACTCTCCTAAATCCTCCATCAATGGCTTAGAAGAGCAATGACTAGAGTACAATGTTCTGAGCTGACAATAAAGGGTGGCTTGTCCCATTGCTGCAGTGGGTGTAGACAGCATTGAAGAAAGGAGTGTCCTCAAGTACGGAATGAGATTTTAAAGAATGACTGCTGAAGTGGCCCAGGAATCCAGAATAGCCAATAACGGAAAGATTGAATACAGACTAGCAGAGATTGATTTGTGTCCAGACCAAATAACAGGAGGGGAAAATGTGTAACCTTTCTATTCTGAATATTATCCATCAGCCTAATTGGATCTACTTCCTATCAGCCCTCATCCTGCTCTTTCAACCAGGCTTTATGGGCCATCAGCCACTGGGAGAGGCAGCCAAGAGAAAATTCTGACTAGTTTTGAAAACCTTTTCTTTTGTGTAGGACACTGACTGGATACTGGCTGCGAAGTAAAAATTTTCACTGTACAAGGTCAGAGTTCTCTTTCTTGTAGGCCTAGGCTTGCTTTCTGGGTACAACTGTGAGCACCATGACATCCAGAGCTACAGGTCTCTCTGTGTTGTGATCATGGCTCAATCACCTTGTTCCTTTGAGGTAGGTCTCAAAGTGCTTTGCCAACTCTTATTGATGTCTCTCAACCCTAAAATACCATTGTGGATCTCTGCTCAATTACTCCCGGTTGTTAGCGTCCTTCCTTTGAAACTTACTGTATCTCTCTGCTCAACATTCTTGGTTGTTGTAATTGTATTTCACACAAAAGATTTCAGTCAAGGGTGTGAGTGTAAATCAAGCAGGTTCTCCTGTTTCTGTGCTGTGGACTCTGGTCCAGCTGCTTCCCTCTGTCCAGGCCCCTTGCAGTCACCTGCAAAATGTTCCAATCTGAGCAATCCTACATTCTAAATAAACATGACCTCTTCTTTCCTTTACCTAAGCCAATGAACATCAGCTAGTTCATTCTTTCAAGAAAAATAGAGAATATTCAAGACTCCTGAAGCAGGACTGACCTTTTACTAACTGCTAGTGAAAGGAATGTAGGAAAGAAAGTTCTTCAAGAGCAAGAGAGAGAATGGTAAGACTTAACTTGTTCCTCTTTTTTTTAATTTTTTTTTGGTTTGACTTATAAAATGAAGAGTTTTATTAAAAGTATATTACAAAGAAAATGAGTATAGCATAGTGGTTTTTTGTTTTTGTTTTTTTTCTACTCACACAACCTTTATCAGTTCAAACCAGACAAAAATCTCATCATTGAAAAGGGGAAGAAGACACAGGGTCCCACATCTAATCAAGAAGCTGTTTGCAATACATAGATGCCCCAGAAAGGGAAAACCAGTTTTCTCTAATGGACTTTCAGTGAGTATATTCAACCACACTCCAGAGTAGGACCCATTCCAAGGAATGGTTGGCCAACACAAAATGGACTCCATGATTTTTGCTTTGTTTTTGTTTTTCTTTTAATATTTTTGCCTTATTGGCTTTTTGTTTGCTTTGATTACCTGTGCCTCTTTCAAAGGACAAGTTGTGGTGGTATTGTGTTCCCTAAAATATTGTGTACCTTAATAAACTTATCTGGGGTCAGAGACAGAACAGCCACAATATTAAACAGAGGTTAGGCAGTGGTAGCACACGCCTTTAATCCTAGCATTCCAGAGACAGAAATCCCTCTGGATCTCTGTGAGTTCAAGGCCACATTGGAAACAGCCAAGCGTGGTGACACATGCCTTTAATCCCAGAAAGCCAGCCTTTAATCCCAGGGAGTGGTAGTAGAAAGCAGAAAGGTATATAAGGCGTGAGGACCAGAAACTCGAGGCATTTAGCTGGTTAAGCATTTAGCTGGTTAAGCATTCAGGCTTTTAAGAAGCACAGTTCAGCTGAGAGCCATTCGAATATGAGGACACAGAGGCTTCCAGTCTGAGGAAACAAGACCAGCCGAGAAGTTGGCCAGGTGAGGTTAGCTGTGGCTTATTCTGTCTCTCTGACCTTCCAGTGTTCACCCCAATACCTGGCTGGGTTTGTTTTTATTAATAAGAACTTTTAAGATTCCTGTTACAACAAGTCTTTTTTTTATTCTTAAATTCTCTCAAAATGAAATGAAATGTAGCCAAATTTTCAATATTTAGTCAAGTGTGTGGCAAATTATAAACTGTCTTCCAGTGTCTGCTCAGAAATCCAGTGATATATAACTGCTTTTTGTGTTATTTGCAAAGCCTATTGCTAAAATATTCATTAAACCTCCCAGACTTTTCTTCATAAAATTGTATTCTTTCTCTCTCCCTTCTTCCCTCCTCCCTCCATCTCTCTCTACACACACACACACACACACACACACACACACACACACTCACACACAATGTGCATACATTGCACAATTCCTTTTTCTATTTCTTGAGACAGTGTTTCTCAGTTAAGCCCCGGGTGTTCCTTGAGCTGACTACAAAGCACAGACTGGCTTTGAAATTGTAGCAATCCACCTGCCTCAGCCTTCTAAGTGTTGAGATTCCAACCTGAGCCCTACAAGTTGCAAGTGTTGTATTTCTCAATAGAACACTCTTTATGTATTATTTAGACTGAAAATATTATACTTTTTTTCATCCTCTTGCCTAAAGTTAATCAGATGCCCTCCAGTCTATTGTTTTAAGGGAAGTAGATGGCTAGCCTGGGATGTTATGCATTAGTTTCACAGTCACTCAGCCATCATCCTGGCATTCAAAAGCTTAAGCAGAAAAGCATTACATCTTTTATTCTTTCCTTTATCTATCTTTATTTAAAAATAATGCGTTCTAAACTTTTCATTCCATTTCCCAAAGTGAAATACCTCTCAATAGTTTTTAGAGTAAGATTATTTTCTTACTTTAATACAAAATTGCTTAAGTTTTCAGAATTTTGAATTATAGGTCTGAAAGCTTTGATGCATGCACCTGTTACTCTAAAATCCCCAGATGCAATCTTCTCTCATATGAAAATGTGTAAAAATGTATTTTTCTCTGAAGGAAAATGGCCCGCTGTCTTCCCAGTGCCTTGCTACTAATTTAATAGTTGCTGAAGATTCAAAACTGATTTTTCAGTAGCATGATCAGAAGAACTGATAGCAAAATTGATCCTCTCTACCATCTTGATGACTTATTGAACACTCTGTGTTTTCTTATCTCTCCCACTTTATGAAAAATAAGTTTATTCATCTTTTTTTAAGAAGTAGGCTATTGTGGAACTCTGCCATCAGAGTATGACATGACTATTGTCTTCCAGAACTCTCAGCAGTCATGCTTGTCTGGAGACAACCTACAAAAGACTGGGCCCATTAGCTTTCCATTGCTGTAGAAGGAAGGAGGTCATGAGGCCTGTCCCTTCCTAATTATTTATAGACAGTTAACAGTTGCTGAGGCTAGGAAAATGTGTTCTTGTGTTGTCTAGACACCCATGTGTTGTTTATGCTCTTATAAATAACTTTATTAAGCTCATTATTTCATCAAGCTAGACTTACATGGAATCATTTGTTTGATCTGTCAGTGGTGGCCCCTGGGGTGAATAGATAGATGTTCATACAACATGAGCAATAAACTACAGGGATGTGTTTGCAAACTGCAGGCATTCCTTTCTGAATGTATTTGCATCATTTTTTCTATCCAATGAAATAACGAGCATATCACCAAACTACTGTGCCCAGCCATTTTTCTTTGCTTTTCCCATTTCTCAGAATCCATTGAACAACCGTATATTTGCATTTGACTTGAAATATGAGCCCCATTTCCTTCATTTCTGCTACTCTGAACATCAGCCCATGTGTGCAGAGAGTTGTGAGATGAGTTGTATTCCCAAACCTGAAGTAACTCTTCCTTTCCACTGGGGAAAAAAAAAAAAGAATGTCTTCCAGGATCAGAGTACAGGAGAAGAGAATAAGGAACGATTTGATTTCTACTCTTTAGAGTCAGAAGAAGAGAACCCATAGTAAACATGTTTCAAAATATAGGTTGTCCTGGGGACATTTTTAGATTCGAGTCATAGTTGTAACATGATTCAGACAAGAAGTTGGAGGTTATAAAATATGTGAGTGCTTCACTAAACTGAACTTCAAAAACTTTTAAGCTCTCTCATCTGTAAAGATGCCTCCCCAGGAAGTTTCATTCTTAAAGGCTGTCTCCTTGAAGTTGCCTACTTGATTTTTCCAAAGTTGCACCTACATCGTAAAATCAAGCTGTTTGCACATGAGTTTCCACAGTGAAAGTCGGTTTCTGATAGTGTAACTCTATAAGGGTTTGTTTGATGTTTGAAAAACCTCAAATAGAAAGAGAAAATGGGAAAACAAATTTGAAGTTTCTATTTAAGTTGTGATGAGTATTTGCAGAATTAGCTAAATAATTCCAAAGTTTTCTGAGGAATGATTTGGACAGGGTCTATATTGAGTTTGCTGTGAAATACTAAATTGTATTTACAAGTTACAGTGTAGTGTTATAGGTATATAGTTTAGTTCATTATACAATATTATTTTATATTTTAAATGAAGATTTTTTTATATCAAATTCTCACATCTTCATGAATAGAGACCAGTTATGTGAGAGCATTTTGACTGGTCAATGTGATGGTCAGAAACACGAAATACTTCAAGGGAATTTCCTTACATCTATATTATCCCAAGGATGTTTTCATTTTTCAAAACTTAAATTATGAAAAACATGAAAACAAAAATAAAAACACCACAGTGTTTTCCAGATACAGCAGGGCAATTGTGTGTATGAACTCAAAGCAGTTATACCATGTATAAAACCTGTGCAAGTTTAAGCCAAAAAAAAATGTCAGTATGGAGAAGGGAAGTGATCCTACCCACTGATATAGAGCTATTGTTACCCCATTGAATAGCCACATTAACAAATGTATATAAGTATACTTGTACTTTAAGGGTTAAAAAACAATAAGGAAAAATGTTATGAGTATGGAATTGGGGTGTGTATTTTGGAAGAGTTGGGAGATGTGGTAAATATTATCAAAATGTAAAGAAAATACAATATACAATATCCATAATTGTCAACATATGTATTTATTTAAAGAACTTCAAAATCCAGAAGAAGAAACAAACAAACAAAAAAACCCACCATACATTAGTATTACAATAAAAGGCATTGAAGATACTGACCAGGTGAGGAAATCATCTTGTCAGTCTAGAAGACTTAGGATGCTTTGTTAAGGAAACTATGACTCAACTTTGCTCTTAATTATTGGTGTGACTGGCATGTCCCATGCTTCATCTGTTCTTTAACTTCACTAGTTGAATGTATAAGAATATCTTGATCATTAGGAGATCAATACACTATTCATCTGTATAAAAATGGCAGTGTCAAATCATATCCATGTGGGATCTAAACAAGAGAAATAGAAATCCCTTCATTTCATAGAACACAAGAATTTAATCTGAAATATTGTGGTGAAATTGATGCTGAGTGTGAGCAGCCAAATGAAAATGGTAAAGCACAACAGTGACCAGTTCTGTTAGGATGTAGCTCTGGTTGACAATCTGGATTAGATGGAGAAAACAGGACACTCCTAACATGCATGGCCCTTTCAGGTAGCAGATGGACAGAAGCTGGCACTTTGACAAACAGTGCAGAGAGAAAAGAGGGAGAAGAATAATCAGTGGGTGCCTCCTCTGTCTTCTGAGCAGATCGTTCTAGGATATGTGGGTATTAGAACTCAGTAGGTCCAGCTGTCTTCATAAGAAGAACAGGAGGCAAAGCATAGAGGGCAATGATGATTCTCTGTAATACAAGTCTCATTGTTTGCATTTTATGGAGGCTTGTCTCCATTATAACACAATATTTCTCTTCTCTAAAGAGACTTTGATTTTAAGGTGAAAGAGTGGTTACCTTTTCAGTGTCTCCACCCATAGTCTAAATCCACACCTGCCATATAAACACCACTCCATGGGAAAGCATTTCCCTTGCTATCTGTATCTGAAAGTCTATCAGTGACAACCAAGTCTCCTCCCAGATGACTTCATCCTGCCTTTGCTTTGGGAGGACATCTAAGACTAAACTGACAGTGTTGACTGAACACTGCACTGCCCCACACTCCTCATTCTCTCCCTCACTCATGCTTTCTCACACAGTCTTACTGTCCTTCCACTGTGTTCTCCATCACGCTCAGGTCTCAGACATTTAAACTCCAATTAAGGAATGAAATAAAATTATTTCCCGTCAAAGAGCCATGCCACTAAAAGATTAAAAAATTCTATCTCTAAACATTATTTTACCAGTTACAAAGTCATGAGAACTTTGGAAGGTGCTAAGGAGGCTGGTCTTCTTGTATTTCAAGGTATGGTACAGGTCCTTCAGCCATTCACTTCTTGATCTGACATTAATAACTATTCTAAAATAACCTATCACAAATATTTTGAATAAGTTTTCTTATTCTTGCCTATCCAGATTTTTCTGAAGAAGAAGCTTTAAATTGTTACACACAGCCAATCATAATCCAAAGATATTGCTTAGAAGTCCTGATGGTACCCAAGGAGTTGTGTGTCAGGCCAATGCTTCCTATGCAAAGTCAAGTGCTAAATATGGGCATGCCAAATAACAAACGTATCAGTGAGGTTCATGAATCTTTATGTGGCACCATGAGGATCATTACATGGAGATGTATGGTCTTCACTGGCTTCCTATTGTGCTGTGGATATCACTCTGTATAAATAAACACTGATTGACCAGTAGCCAGACAGGAAGTATAGGCGGGACTAACAGAGAGGAGAATTGAGGGAACAGGCAGAGAGAGGGGGAGACACTGCCAGCTGCCACCAGGACAAGTAGCATGTATAGATGCCGGTAAGCCACGAGTTACGTGGCAAGGTATAGATTTATAGAAATGGGTTAATTTAAGATATAAGAACAGTTAGCAAGAAGCCTGCCATGGCCATAGAGTTTTTAAATAATATAAGCGTCTGTATGTTTATTTTATAAGTGGGCTCTGGGACTGGCAGGACTTGGTGGTAGCTGGAGAGAAATTCTCCAGCTACAAATGGCACCCAACATTCCATATGGAGTTTATCTTCACCTTGGCAAAAATAGCCATTTGGGCAAGAAACTGTTCTTGCCTGGACTGCTTGATCAACTGGACATGCAGGACCCATAGGAAGGTGACCACTGAACTTTGCTTGACAAAATGGTCCTTCAGGTTCCTGCTTTGCAGAGAAAATTTCCAGACATTCTACAGGATACAGAGAAAAGTGACTGAGAGACTTTAGGCCTGTGGGCTGAAGACAGATTCCCCAACTTTACAACAGAACCTTGGATGACTATCCAGGCTGTCAGCTGTCTCTGTCTACCCTGCGAGACTCCCAAAAGTTGCTTGCATCCTTCTCCCATTTCTTAGGTAGTATTATATCCTTCTGAGGTCTTTGATGTGGTTGAAGACTAGATATAAAACACCATGACCAAGGCAACTTATATAAGAAGTAGTTGATTTGGGCTGTGTTTCCAAAGGGATGAGTCTGTACTGGTAGATTTGGGACAGCAGGAGACAGATAGTAGGCTTGGTAGCAAGAACAGAAGAGAGTTCAGATCTCAAATCTCAACCAGAAGGAACAAACTAGCAGTGGGACCAGGGTCTGTCCCTAGTACATGAACAGGCTTTTTGGAACCTATTCCCTAAGGTGGGATGCCTCGCTCAGCCTTGATGTAGGGGAAAGGAGTTTAGTCTTGCCTCAACTTGATGCACCATGAGTTCTTGACTCCTAAGGGAGGCCTTACCCTTTTTCAGGTGGGGGGTAAAAAGGAGGTGGCAGATGAAACAGGAGGAAAGGTGTGAGGAGAAACTAGTTGATATGTAAAATAAATTTTTTTAAAAATTAATAATAAATAAATATAAAAACAAACTAGAAAGGGTGATAGTCTTTAAAGTCACAAACCCTACCCTCAGTGACAAACTTTCTCCAGCACAGATACACCACCTAAACTGCCAAAACAGTGCCATCAACTGGGGAACTAGTAATCAAATGTCTGAGAATATTGGGGACACTTCATTCAAAACCCACTACATTTTTTTTTTTTTTGGTTTTTCGAGACAGGGTTTCTCTGTGTAGCTTTGCCTTTCCTGGAGCTCACTTGGTAGCCCAGGCTGGCCTCGAACTCACAGAGATCCGCCTGGCTCTGCCTCCCGAGTGCTGGGATTAAAGGCGTGCGCCACCAACGCCCGGCACTACATGAGTTTTATAGATAAATGGATATTAGAACACTATCCTAAGATTTGTTATTTCATGTTAAAACTACAATATGCTTAATAATAATAATAACAACAACAACATTTGTCAAGGAAATGCTATTAATAAAGTTGGATCTACGCAATCTATTCAATTAAATTATAAAGCATGTTGGCCATAATAAAGTGTCATATAATTATAAGATTCAAAAGGTCTTCAAAAATAGGGGATGTCATGGAGCCCCATGTCTTAGGACACAGCAAGCCTGGGGCCTCCTATCTTAGAACACTGCCATTTCTAGCCTCCTTCTTGACTACAACAATAAATAATTTTTGATATAAGTTTGCAGAGATCTGGGTATGTCAAACATGTTCTTCCCTCCCACTTAAGTAGAATTAGAAATGTGTCTCCTTTCCTTTCCTTTCATTTCTGGAATAAGATTCATGGCCTTAATTTTGTAGTGCCCTGCCACTTACCTTGAGTCCTGAGTGTTATTTGTCCTCCTAGGCTATGTTTAATTCTTCTCACTTTTCATTCTTTGAGATTCCAGTCACAGATGAATCCACTTTTACTATCTTTCTCCTCCATATATAATAATAATAAATTAGTAATAATAATAATAAAATCACATCAACAACTGAACCCTGAAGCACCAAAACATATCCATGCAATCTTGCAAATGGGATGTAGGAGCTATGGCATTACAACCAAAATGTATAGGTATAAAGAGTCAAGAGAAGTAATAGAGCACATAGTTTATATTTTTTCACTGGATGTTTACAAGTAGTAAAAGAAGAGTTTTCTAGGAAATCATTTTTGTCCTTGAAAGGATAGAATTCAGGGGCTGAAGTTATGCATCTGTGTATTCAAACACTATACTCCTCAGTATAATTGGTGTCTGGTGTAAGAAGGACCATAAAGTCTGGGTGAATATGGGCTCTATATCTAGTTGTGGATAGAACTGCATGGGAACTCAAATAGTAGTAATAATAGCTATTGTCAAAATCAACATGGGAAGCTATGATGCTGATGTTCCAGACAGAAGAAGGGGTATCAAATCTGTGACTGAGGAATTCATCCCTCACTGAGTCACTGTAAATGAATATTTCTAGTTGATTATTTTTCTGTTCTAAGGTCCTACTGATGGTCAGTTATTAGCTTTTTAATGTTGCAGACACACAAGTTTTCACCAGGTAATGATCTGTGCTGTGAAAGACCTGGTCTCATTCCAATGATTCAATATGTTCATGTGTTTTCTGAGTTGTGAATCAGGAAGCTATTTTTTACTTAGGCAATGTAAAGTCAATTTTTCCTTCCTTATTTTAAAGGTCTACTGACCTAAGTAATGTACTGTGTTTTAATTGGGAATAAAAAGAAAATAATAGTACTTATTTATAAATTCAGCCTTTTATAAGTATAGAAAAATCTGTGAATATTGAATAAATAAGCAATATTTAAGTTAACATCAACAACCAAGGAGACATAGTTTTATACAGACACAGGTACACACACACACACACACACACACACACACACACACACACAGAGAGAGAGAGAGAGAGAGAGAGAGAGAGAGAGAGAGAGAGCGAGAGAGCGAGAGCTGACCTTTACCTCCTTATCTAAGGGCTCATGATTATTGCTTACAATGGAGGATTGCTTTCTAGTTTTTGTCTTGGACTTTTAAAGTTACATCATGAATAGAGAATTTTCACAATAGAAGAAATAAGTAGCTATTTGTCTTTTTCTTTCGAATTACAAGAATGCTTGCTATATGAATATGTACATGAATGTGTGTATATGGAGATTAAAAGAGATTTCTTTTCTTTGCTGGTCCAGCTCAAATTTTTAATCTTTTAAGACCACCTACTTCCCCAAAGTACAAAGTGGAGAAACTAAGGCAGAAAGACAATGGCATGGCCTGCTTTGTAGATAACTAAAGACAATGATACTGAAAAGCTCCAGAATTTATGAGGCCACTGTCTCCTCATCCCAGTCTGTCAGCCTGTTCTTCCCTGTGGCTATTCACTGTATTTTCCTAAACATTAAAAAGAACACTAACTAATCTACATTTATAATATCACACAGTACATTAGCATTTTATTATCAGAATGAGGATCATCTCAGGGAGCACCCCCAAAGGAATTGCATTATGTCTTAGGGTTAACTTGTATTTTGGCTTCAGTCTCAAAAAATGCATGCTTAATCCATAATAGGAACTGCTTAAAAACTAAAATTTATGGCGTATAATATGATGTAGATATTTCCATCTTCAATATTCAGGTGAGTGAATGAATGTACAAACATATTTATTCAATTTCTTAAAATGATCAATGTCGGAGATATTAAATATAATCAATATGCATAATTGTATATGTATGGTGGAGATAACAGATAGAGAGATAAACACATAGGTATTATTTTGAGATAATGTCTCATTAGCTCATCCATGCTTCCTGAAATTCACTGTTACCTAGGTTAGCCTTGAGCTCACTATGTAGCCCAGGCTGGCTTCAGACACACAGCAATCCTCAACATTGGCCTTTGGGATTTCAAGGTGATTCTTGGTTGGATGTCATCTTGATCTGAACTCTTTTTTTATTGTTTCTAAGCACGCACCCTCGTGGTAGACTTTTCTGTTTGCCTTTTACAGTAACATTAAGCTGGAATTCAGCCCATGCTAGCATTTGTTGAGAGTCTATCTTATGCACAGCTCTGACCCACATTCCTATTTTTTTTTCTCCTTCTTCCCTTTATGAAAACACAGTACCACCCCAGAGTCACGTTGCCATGGTGAAGTGTGTTGTAACTGTGCTAGTTTACTTCCTCCTCCCGGGCCCCTCCCAAGCAGCAGATCCTCACACCGAGTTCATCTGAATTGAAATGTGATGTTCAGCCATCACTTCCCTGGAGGCACTGACAGCCACACACTTTCATCGGCCAGTTCATCCTTCTTCCAGCAGACACAGCAGGTTAGCAGAGTCCCCCGAGACTGAAACCACGCCACTCTTCCTATCTGACAGCATTCTGCAGTGAGACTTATTTATTTATTTTTAAATGCTACCTGCTAGGATATCTTCATGAAGTACACGTGTCATTTTTGAGGGGGGCCCAAGGGGACAACAGCTTCAGGCTTCTCGTGTTGCCTGAAGCTGTCAGGACTTTCCTGGTATGATTGGGTGGTGGTCCTGCTCCTTCCTTAGACTTCAAGTTCAGACCCGGCTTACTCTGTGAAAAGTAATGTAAACTATGGGAACTGATGTGACAGTAGCTGGGGACAGTCCTCGGGGAGTTCTAATAACGTGAAACTTGAGGTCCTAGATGATGTAAGGTGACTGTCTATACAGACTTAAATCTCGGGATAATTCTCCTGCTTCATTTCTTTGTGACAAGAGCCCTGGCCTCAGCAGCCGAGCGTGTCACTCCAGCAACTTCTGCCACTTTGTTGTGTGATTGGGAATTGATGCTTGACACTGATGAGGTCTAATTTCCCAGTGGGCTTTGGGAAAGGGCCTGACAGAGGTGTGGATCACTGTTCATGCACGCAGGAACTATTTTTATCATTATTTTTCCTGATCAAGGAGGACACTCTAGGCAGCAGTGACTATCTGTTGGTTTGTTATGTGCAGTTCTGAAATTGTTTTTTTTTTTCAATACCAGGAGCACAGACTGTATTACATCTGATAGCAATGGGCAGGATGGGAGCCCTGCGAAGAAGAGAAAATCTGGCCTGCAACTCTACATCCCTTCAGTTTATGAAACATTCACTTTAGATTTGCAATACTGCTAAGAGGTATTAGTGTACAATGTTGTTGTCAGTATACTGGTTTAATGAAAAGAGAAGAGGGCTTTCAAGGTATTTGTCAACACTACCTGGCAATATAATGGATACTGGACACAAGTGCAGCTTTCTGTGAATCAGGAATGCATGGACCGAACTATGGCACATTCAAAGTTGTTTAACTAATTTTGAGGATTAGAGATGAGGATATAAACAACACAAGGAATTATAGGGGCAAGGGCAGAACTCTGCAAGATTCGGAGGAAGAATAGATGAGACAGAGTAAACCAGCTGGAGGTAAAGATGGAGGGGCAGTCAAACATCCAAACATCCATTTGTAAGTTTCTCTGGTCTAAATGAGAACTATTGGCATTCGACAAGCTTCATAAAACTATACGCCACCATAAAAAAAATCACTGTGGTTAAAGACCAGCAGTGAAGCTGTACTTAACGTGATCATAGTAAACTTGGTGAGAGCTTTCCTGTGATGATTGAATGTAATTGTTGCGATGGATTGTGAGCCACTATGATAGATTCTAACAAAAACGAGGATTTGCACATCCATTATGACTTTCAAGTATGATGAATTTTTAAAGTACATCAGGATGGAGAAGTCAATTGAAGGAAGATTGGCAGTCAGCACTGTGGATATCCTGCTAAGGGGTCTGAATTGAGCAATGAGGAGGCTGGCGCCAGCAGGGCAGAAAGAATAAACTCAGTTGGCAGATACTATCCTTGTTTATGTGTTTGAAGCACCTGACCACATATAAAACAAAGCATCAAAGGCTCAGAGATGTTTATTAGTTGGGACCCAGCAAAATCACAGAGTAGCAGCCTTTGAGCCTGAGTCACCGATAGTGAGCAGAAGAGGCATTGTGGTGAAGGGCTTCACAGCTCCAACCAAGACCTTGTTGTTGTTTTGTTTTGTTTTGTTTTTTATTAAAAGACCAATTTTTAACAATTCGTGTTACACATAGTAACACATGTCATTTTTCAAGAACTGCTCATCGTTTTATGTAAAACAAGTCATTTCATTGACCTAGAACTCACTAAGTAGGCTAGGTGAGCTGATCACTGAGCCTCAAGTTGGAAAAATGGCTGTGAATGGACAACCGGGAAGCAGATCTTCAGAGGTTCATTGAGGGTCATGTCATGTTACATGTGTTGCTTGATAGGGCTGCTACTGTTTTGAAAGACATAGGTTTCGAAACACAGTTGTGGTGATATATTTTGTACAATAAAATTTACCTGAAGATCAGAGAACAGAACAAGCCACTAGATTAAACACAGAGGCCAGGCAGTGGCGGCACACACCTTTAATCCCAGTAAGCCAGATAAAGGTATAAAAGGCTTGAGGAGACAGGAACTAAAGGCTTTTCGGCAGAAACCTCCCTTTCAGCTAGAGGCTTTGGAAGATCCTTCAGCTAGAGGCCTATGGGCTGAGGCCTTTTCAGGCTGAGGAGTCCTAGAAGTAAGACATGGCACTAGCATGTTCATTTGTTTCTCTGATCTTTCAGCATTTACCCCAATATCTGGCTCTGGGGTTTGTTGTTGTTGTTGTTGTTTTGTTTTGTTTTGTTTTGTTTTGTTTTTTATTAAAAGACCAATTTTTAACAATTCGTGTTACACATAGTAACACATGTCATTTTTCAAGAACTGCTCATCATTTTATGTAAAACAAGTCATTTCATTGACCTAGAACTCACTAAGTAGGCTAGGTGAGCTGATCACTGAGCCTCAAGTTGGAAAAATGGCTGTGAATGGACAACCGGGAAGCAGGAGTTAAGAACTGCTGATAGACTGTCTAAGAAACAGAGGAAGAACCTGAAAAGTTAATGATTTTGAGACATGGTCCCATTAGGGATCTGTCTTACAACTTGGCATCTTATTGCTTTTACCTTCTAGGTGCTGGAATTATAGATGTGTACCTCCAAAGCCTAGAACTCTCTCTCTCTCTCTCTCTCTCTCTCTCTCTCTCTCTCTCTCTCTCTCTCTCTCTCTGTGTGTGTGTGTGTGTGTGTGTGTGTGTGTGTCCATATTCATGTGTACTGATATATGTAGGAATGTGGAAGTGCATGTGTGTGCACAGGCCAGAAGACAACTTCGGATTTTTATTTTTCAAAAACTGTTCTTTTTTTAGATGAAACAAAGCCTTTCGCTGATCTGGAACTCACTTTGTAGCTTAGGTTAGCTGGCCAGAGAGTCCCAAGGATCCACCTGTCTCTTCCTCCCCAGTGATACCATTGGAAACATATGCCAGTACTCTCTGCTTTTTATGTGGGTTCTGAAGACCAAACTCAAATTCACACTCTTGCAGGGCAAGCAACTTACCAACTGAGCCATCTCCCCAGTCCTGGAAAATGTTTTGGTGGGATAAACCTATTGTAGTGTTTACTGACATTTCTAATGGTGGTTTCATAATGAAAGTCTTATTTAAAGACTTTCTAGAAACATCTGAAAGTTAATCATGACCCTGGTGCTAATTATGCATGCTACTAAATATTTAAGATATATAACTGATCATCAATATCTGTGGGATCAGCATCTATGGACTCAGTCAACCACAGATAGAAAATACTTAAACCATTAGTACTCAAATGTACAAACTTCTTGTCATTGTTCCCTGAACAACACAGGGTGACAGCTGTTTAAATAGAATTTGCATTGTATTAGGAACTCTAATAAACTTGAGATGATTAATGGTAAACAAGAGGATGTGAATATATGTTGTAGAATATTATTTTAAGGTGTGATATTTTTGTTTATGTTACATTTGTTCAACTCTGTGAGCCTGTGTTACTTTGCCTGTCTAAAATATCCAATGGTATAGTAAAGAATGGAACTGCCGATAGTGAGGCAGTAGAGAGAAATAGGTGTGGCTGACAGGCAGACAGGATAAATAGAAGGAGAAATCAGGGAAGAAAGATGAAGTAGCCAAAGAAGGAGGAGGACTCCAGGGGCCAGCAAACCAACCACACAGCAAGCCATGGAGTAAGAGTAAGATTTAGAGAAATGAGAGAACCAGAAAAGCCAAGAGGCTAAAGACAGATAGAGTAATTTAAGTTAAGGAAAACTGGCAAGAAACAAGCCAAGCTAAGACTGGGCATTCATAATTAAGAATAAGCCTGCATGTGTATAATTTATTTGGGAGCTGGCTGGTGGGCCCCTCAAAAGAGTGAAGGAGTAAAAACAAACAACAAATATATTTTACACAAACCATATACCACACCACTTCATATGAGACATTTGAGCATCCAAGGTTGCTAGCCTATGGAAAGAGTCCTGAAAGCAGCCTACCTTGGATGCAGAAGGGATATCATTAAATGTGTCACAGTGGAGCAAATCTTCAGTGAAACCACTGTTTCTTGTATGTAGCCTGTTGTGTTTCCCTGAACTCTATCCCTACTCATGCCCAGCTGTCCCTTTGTCATCCAGCATACACAGAAGTATTTGTAATGTTTACCATTCAAACATTTCCATCACCTAAAACCCTTTGCCGTCTCCTATTGCCACCCCATGTGGCAGACCTCCAGTACGCATCGCTGTTAAGACTGCTGCAACCTGATGTGAACTGCATGGCAACCACTGCTGCTTGACAAAGTTTCAGCATTTCAACATTGCAGACCACACTTCTCCACACCCTTTTACTTTCATTTTTAATGATTCTCACTATTAATGCCTTTCCTCTTGGGAAATTTTGTGTGGGCTTTGGTAGAGGATTAAAATGTGCACAATGATAGCTTCTCTAAACAAACTAATTCTTTGGGAAAAAAAAAAAAAAAACCCGCCACCGTGGAACCAGGAGTTCCAATGTACCCTCCTAATTATGACAAGAACAGGAAAGTTAGAGATTTGCTAGGCACACCAGATCCCAAAGATGAAATGCCTACAATTCAGATCCAGAGCCTGAGGCTATTAAGGTCAAGAGTTCGGTTAAATACAGAGAAATCAGAATGGTATGGTATCATGGGGAAAGAATAAGACATCAGGACCTTACTTTTGGGGAGTTTTATGAGGGGAACAGGCTCGTATAGTAAAACTAAGAAACTGTAGCATAGTGTCTAATCCCCAGAAGTCCTTTTCCCAAGGTCAAGAATTTGGATAAGTCTTGCGGGCCGCAAGAATATATCATAGAGATTCAGCTGTGTATTAAAGCTGAACTTTGACCAGCCAAGGGTCTGTCAAAAGGCAAAGCCATTTATTATGAATATTTGGTGTTACCTAGCCTTTAATATTCCAGCTGTCTTCTGCTATGATATCCATGCGTGCCCAGACCAATTGGTAAACCATTAGGCTTCCCAGATCTGCTGAACCTACTAAGTTACTAACTGCCCTGCTAAGCTTAGAAGACAAGCTGGCGGGAGATGCATAGCTTTATTTCCTGTGCTAATGAAGCTCAGACCATCCCCTTGCCTTGAGGAGGCCTAGTGGTTCTGGTTCCCCAGAGCACTTTGAGAACAAAAGAGGTTTTTGCATGTCAAGGTGAGAGGTAAAACAACATTCCTGAGGAGGCAGGGAACAAGGTGCCCAGGGAAAGAAAAGGCAGGTATTTTCTGTGGACTGAGACAGAATAGCATGGCGAGAGAGAAGAGAGGAAGACAGAGGTTCCATAGAGGGTAAGCAGATCTCATGTAGAGTTTTCTAAGTGCCAGGAGTAGAGAGCAGCAGAGATGGAGAAAGAGGATACAGAGGACGAAGACGAGGCTGAAAGCATAGGAGTTAGTGTTAGCAGGACTATGATGAGCTGGGGAGCTGGACCGAACTGCAGTTATGGAGACAGGATTTCATCCCAGAGAAATAAAGTAGACGGATATAGAGCTTGGTATGTCTAGAGTTATTCCTGCCTTGAATGCCTGGTTGAACTATAGCTGAATTGATAGAATTTTGTCTTAGAGGAATAAAGTTAACAGACATTAAGAACACAGTATACGTAGATGTTTTCCCTAATATCCCATGCAGACATAGCAAAGCCCCCTTGGACCCTGGGGAATCAATAGATAAAGGTCTCTCTTCCCTTAGGAGCTTGAAGAAAGTTCCTACTTGATAAAGCAGTCATTCTTATCTCTATCGAGAAGAACTTTTGGCCCTTCCATTAACATATGACTGGTGCCTATGTCATGTCAAGGCTGGATTCCTCAACCCGTGGTCTCAAGCCACACCCCAGCTCACATGCCCCTTGTATCCTGTTTAATCCTATGTGCAACTATACAGTATAAAAGATGTAATCTTTTCTCAATTAAATGCTTCTGGTAGCCATCCTGATTCACCCTCAGATCATGTCCATCTTCTCCTTCTTCCCCCCAACCCTCTTTGGGACCTTAACTCCCCTGCTGAAGCAGGTCTCTGGCAGCAACCCTCTCCATGAACTTTGAGGTTTTTCTTTTGCCCACTCCCATAGCCACCTCCTATCATTGTCTCCTGATGCAGTCTTCTCTCTGCACTCTGACCCAATGCTCATTTCCTTTCACAAGAATTGATTTATTTCAACCATCTGACATGGAAAAAAACTTTGTATTTATTTTTATCTTCTTTCACTATAGTGGATTGCATAAATACATTTCATGGAAGTTTATCCTGATTTTGAAGTTATTCACCATCCCACTACCTCCTCTTTCTTTTCTTTTTTTTTTAACCTCCTCTTTCTTATCCCTCTTCTTTCTCCATTAGTTTCCTCTGCTGCCCAAGGCAATTTTACTTCTACTTTCATGTCATCTGTGGATATCTGATGTTATATATCTTTATGAAATTTAAGAGCCACAACTGGGAGTCAACATGCAATATTTTCATCCTGTGACAAACTTAATTCATTGACTATGACTAGTTCCTATTGTAATGGTTTTCCTTGAAATGACATGACTTCATTATTCTTCATGGATGAAAAATTCCATTGTGCATGTAAACCATATTTTCTGTTTATATTCTTGTTTTGATGGACACCTAGGTGGGCTCTGTACTCAGCTGTTGTGAAAAGTGCTGTGACAGGCATCTAAATGCAAGTGTCTCTGTGATGTGTCTATGTGGATCCTTTGGATAAATGCCCAGGAGTGGTGTATCTAGACCATTACAGTTCTGTTTCAGATGTTTGAGAACCTTTACACTGATTTCTAAATTGACTGGATTGGCTTACGTTTCCATAAGAAGTATGTAAAGGTTTCCATAGTCCTACCATTATTTCGTTTGTCTACTTAATGACTGTCATTCAGACTAGGGGAAAATGGAATTTCAATATAGTTTTTATTTGTATTTCTGCTCATTTTAGTAACTTCTTTATTACGTACATGGTTTTATCTCTTACTGTCTAGTTTTTCAGTTCTTTGCATATTCCACATATTATCCTTTGCAAAAGCATGTCAACCAGAGAGTTTCTCCCTTCTATAGGCTAGCTCTTCAACCAATTAATTGATTATGTTGCTGTGCAGAAGTGTTTTGTGTTTGCTGTCTTTGTTGGCTTGTCTTTCTCAATTTCCCAATGTCTCATTTCTCAGTTGTTGGCTCTATTCCTGGAAACTGGGCTACTATTCAGGAAACCTTTACCTGTGCTGAAATCTTGAAGTATTTCTTCTACAATGAAAATTTGAAAAGACTGATGAAAGACATTGAAGAAAACACTAGAAGATGGAAAGATCACCTGTATTCATTCATAGTTTGGAAGAATTAATACTGTGAAATGGCGATGTAGCAGAAGCCACCTCTTCCTTCAGTGCGATCCCCACCAACATCTTAATGTCATTCCTCACAGAAAGAGAAAGGAAGTCTGAAATTTATATGGAAGCCCAAAAGGTCTCAGAGAATCAAAGTGATCCAGAGAAAAATGAACAGTGCTGGGAGACTCTCTGAGAGGGGCCACCAGTATGGCAATTCTGACTAATTTATTTATTTTTCCTTAAACCAGACACACATACGCACACACACACACACACACACACACACACACACACACACACACACACGCACACACACACAAAATGCAATGCTTTGTGCCAATGAACGGAATTTAAGCCTCTTCTACTGAAGTTCAGAAATCTTCAAGTAGTAATACACAAAAGCGTCCATCTTCAGTTTTCACTAAAGTCCTTAGTGTGCTCAGAAGGCAATCACAGTAAATCACTTTTTCTGCTCCTTGCTGGTTCTGGTTCTTACACTATTTCCTTGTTCTGCCACGGTGTTTACATGCACCAATAAAATATTTTAATTAATACTCAAATCAGGGTCTTTCTATTAAAGTTTTTATGAAAAATGAGTGTGGTAGTTTGGTAGTGTTTTAGATTTGCAGATCGGTATTTGTGACCCTCAAGCTCTGTGACTTCGGACAAACTATATTTTCTCATTGCAGTTATTTATATTATAAACCCTAAAATATGGAGCGAGTGACTTTCTCATGGGATTTCTGTGAGGTGTAAACTAGCTGATACATATGGCTCAGAGCAATACACCTATAGGAAGAACAGAAAAAGTCTATGTTAGAATAATTAACATTACACCTTGGGAACATTTTCCACATTTCCTTATGATACTTCCTAAGCACTAGGTCCTTTCCTCACACTGTGGCCTTTTTATTATATAGAAATGAATATATAATGCTAGAGTTTAAGTGACTGTAAGATAATCATTGTGAAGATCGCAATTTTAACTTTGTTTTTAAAACTGCTTCATGAGCAGGAGTTCTCCTGCCCCTGATTGAGAGTTGAGATGTGAATTTTAAAAAGTATCTGAATGTTTAACATACACCCATGACTGTTGGAGCAATTTGAATAAGTAGGCTGCTTAAAACACCAATATTTGGGGCTGTGGAGATGGCAGTGGTTGCTGTGAAAGTAAAGACCCTGAATTCAATTCCCTGCAGCCCCGTTAAAGCCAGATATATACACACATGGCTACAATGCCAGGCTTCTTGTGGAAAGGTGGATAAAGGCAGACCTCAGAGATGTCTGGCCAGCCAACCTAGGCAAAAAGAACAAACTGCAGGTTCAGTGAGAGATCATGTCTGAAAAAAAAAAAAAAAAGAAGAATGATAGAGAAAAACATACACTCAGCCCGGTGGTGGTGGTGGCGG
>CABHPP010131970.1:0-30647 GCA_902168425.1 Peromyscus attwateri
CAAGGCCTTGAGGTGATGTTTGATGGCTCGTAAAATCAATAAATAATAAACACAGTCTATAGTAAGCTTAGATAGAAGTACAAGAAGAAAAATATAGCATATGTGTGGTCCATTATGAAGATCATATTTACATAAATTTCCCATAAACTCTTTTGATGGAGAATAAATGACTCTATAGGGAAAATATGAGCATTATCAAAGCAATGAAGTTTTCATTAGGTAGAAACAGAGGCATTATATAGTTAAGCTTTGCTTATTAGATACTAAATTAACATCAGTTTATATTTAGCTGATGATTTTTTCAATCTAAGAATTACAAGTACTTTACAACAAACATTTGCATTTCAAAAGTCATAAGCAATAAAAGAACCATTTTTCTATATCTATTTAGTGTACTAATTGGATGGTAGTGAGAAAGCCAGCTAGTGGCAACTGTACATGTGTTTGAGTTTTGTGGAACTGTAAAGAAAACTGATAGCTTAGTAAACATTGAAATAGTGCTAAAATAGCACAAACTGATTTGTATTTTTCTGAAACATTCCAGGTGTTGTCAAAGTGGATTATGGAGATGTGTCAGTCAGAAAAACACTAAGGGAAAATCTGAAGTGTAAGCCTTTTTCTTGGTACCTAGAAAACATCTATCCGGACTCCCAGATCCCAAGACGTTATTACTCACTTGGTGAGGTATGAATTATTTATTTTGCTTAAGTTATAAATATATTTTGCAAATGGAGCAATTTATAAGGAGCTCAATATTTTTTCATGTTATGAATAAAATACTGTAAGGGTTTTTAAATGGATCTATTTTAAATGACTTCTCTATCTCTTTTTTTTTCCCCCCAAGGACTATGAAGGTCTTCAATTTAGGAAACTCTAAAGAAAGGGGAAGTTAAAGATTGAGCAAACAGTATTTTCTTGTTTCTTTACCAACAGACAGTGTTTTGGCCAATTAAACTCATTCTCTTAATTGTTTTCTGTGAACTCCCAAGAGCTTTTGCTTCTGAGTGTTAGAACCATTAATATCATCTGGATTGAAAGCAAAACTGAGTAAACCACTAAAATTATGTAGCCACGAATTTTGATACAATAGTATATTTGAACAATAAAATGTATTTCCAAAACAAAATATGAGATTGAAAAGTTTGTCACCAGTTATATTTTTAATTAATTAATTAATTAATATTTATTTTACATCTTGACTGGAGTTTTCCCTCCCTCCTCTCCTCCCACTCTTTCTCCCTACCTCCCTTCTCCTCCATTCCCCCATCCACTACTCCTCTGTTTCTGTTCAGAAAGGGGCAGGCCTCCCATGGGTATCAACATATAGCATATCAATTTGCTGTAAGACTAAGCACTTCCCCTTGTATTAAGGCTGGACAAGGCTATCCAATATGCAGAGTAGGTTTTCAAGAGCCAGTGAAGTATTAAGGACGGCCCCTGTTCCCATTGCTGGAGTCCCACAAGTAGATCAAGCTACACAACTGTCACATGTATGTAGAGGGCCTATGTTGGTCCCATGCAAGCTCCCTGGTTGTTGGTTCAGACTCTGTGAGTTCCTATGAGCCAGGTTAGTTGTTTCTGTGGGTTTTCTTGTGATGTCCTTGACTCCTCTGGCACCTACAAACCTTCCTCCCTCTCTTCAGCAGGATTCCCCAAGCTTGGCCCAGTGTTTGGCAGTGGGTCTCTGCGTCTGTTTCCATCAGTTACTGGATGAAGGCTCTCTGATTTTTTTTTTTTATAAATTACCTTAAACGTCTGCATCAATAGAAATAGATGGATCCCTTCAACTGTTCCAATAGTCAATCTGTTTCAGTAAGACACAATAAATGTTAATATCCTTGGAAAATTTTGCACAGAAAAGTGAAACATGTAAGTTGGATCTTAGTGTTATAAAATGGATTTGACATTGATAGGAGTGTACCATTCACATTTATAAAATACTTAATTACTCAGTGTACATAATTAGCTTCATAATTACATATATACACATGAGAATCAACTGCTCAAATTATGATTTATTTCCTTTATGATATATGCTCCCTATTTGTAGTTTCCTGCTTACTACTAAACACATTTCTGATTCAAAACTAATTTAATATTGATTATGATAAAATCATTTGACCACAAATAATATGATTCATTTAGGAAATATTTAGTAAATGAGTTTAGTTTTTAGTTATCATTTTGAAGATCGTAATAGTAAAATATATAATGGCTAACCAGGTTCAATCTAGTGTATTTGGTGGTCCTACTTTATAGAAAGAAGACAATGAAAGAAAATTTTACTCAAATTGAGTGGAGGTGAGTTGTTTTTAATGACTAATGTGAAGTGCCTTCCCAATGCTCTGTTGGCCAAATTTCTGTCCTCCATTGGTTGTGCCCTGTATTGTGTAGAATCCCAGTTTCCATGTATTTACCCTGGATTGTGTAATGAAAGGTATTATGTGTAGTAATACAAATTTTGACATGTGTGATTTCAGTCACTCATTAGTTCTGCTTTGTTTTTTAGGGGAAGGTATTGTAGCTGTTCCTTTCTAATATGTAGTATATGCAAGTTAACATTGATTTCACGGAGGTTTATGCACAGAATGTATGAGAATGTATTTTAAACTAGGACGCTCCTCCCACCCAAGCTATGATAATCCATTGATAATCTCATTAAAAATGTTTAATGTTCTCATCTCTTTATTGAAAAATCTAATTAATCATGAAATTCAATCTACCCTTTACAAAGAGCAGTGTTTCTTTTCTAGATATAGGTTATTATTCCCACTCTTTCAATTTCACGTGATAAGAAATCACTGCCTCCCTTCTAGCCATGTTAGTGGAGACAATCAAAGAGGACTTTTGTGAAACTCACTGGAGCCACCAAATTACTCCTGAAAAGATCTGAACTTTATTTGATTAAACAAAACTAGGTGTTTACATCAAAATTAAAAAATCAATTGTAGGCTTTGTGCATATCAAGGAAATCTAATTGACTTCCTTTTAAAGTAAAATTCAGTGTAGGCAAATTCCTCTCAGTAGTGTGGTAAGTTTGAATTATTTATCTTCTGTAGTAAATCAAGTACCTAAACTTCATATAAAAATATTCTCAAAAAATTTCAGTGATTGATTTGGGGTCTTTGCAATGTACATAGAATAAGTAGCATTGTGGATTGAGAAAAGTCCCAAGACCTCAAGTCAGTCAAGGGAAGGCTCATATCCCTTAAAGCTGATTTGTCACTGTTCTAACACTGCTCTAGTGGTTGCCATTAAGTTTACTGTTTTTAAATGACAATACTTTCCTCAATCTAGGTAGGCTTTTTTCTTGTTTTTTGTTTTTTGTTTTGTTTTTGTTGTTGTTGTTGCTGTTGTTTTTAGTTAATGAAGAAATAGTTACATAGAAATTGGTGTGATTGGTCTAAAGGTCATTTAGCAAGTTACTTATTGAAGTCAGGATTCAAATGTCTGTTAGTCTAGCACCATACCTCATACTTTTCTTATAATCATACATAAAAGAAAATAACTGCATTTGATTCACTACAATATTTTTATTAAATAAAATCTGAGTCTTTTTTTTTTTTTGATTTTTCAAGACAGGGTTTCTCTGTGAAACAGCTCTAGCTGTCCTGGAACTAACTCTGTAGACCAGGCTAGCTTTAAGCTCACAAAGATCTTCCTGCCTCTGCCTCCAAAGTGCTGAGATTAAAGGCGTGTGCCACCACCAACCAGCTTGAGTCCTGTTTCTTGTGCTAAGAATGCAAAGCTAAATTAAAAACAAATGGACAAATCCCTTCACTCTAGAGCCATTCTACTGAAACTGAGAGAGGATGCAGGGGTGAGAAGAGGCAATCAAACAGGCCAAGAAAATCAGTGGGAATCAAAAGTGCCCCACATGAGCTACATAGCATGCTACGGTCTTACTCAAACACCCAATAAGTTTAAAACATCTTTGAGATGTATTAAGTTTTGAGCTTCCTGAGATATTAATGTACTGTAGTTTTCCATTTTAAAACCAAGTTCCAAAGAAATCCAACACAGCATCTGTATCCATGGAAACAGAAAGGCTAATTCAGCAAGCTCTCCTCAATTCAATTTCACTTAACCATGTATACATAATTTAAGATGGGCATCTTGATAATGAGTTAGTGTTGAACTGCTAATGAGCAAAAGTCATGATTTGAGGCTTTTTATTTCTTACCCCCTGTCATATCTTTCATTCTACATGATGGACTTTCTCTCTAGTAGCATTCCAAAGTGTCCGATGTAGAAACTATTTGTTTTCAAATTATTTTTTAATCTAATCATGTACTTCTCCTTTAATTTTTAGTGACCTTTTGACCATTTAACATTTTGTATAGTTTCAGTGTTGTAAAAGGTCTATATGTTTAATGTTGTTCTATGTTGATAAAAGCAAACATTTCCCCATCAATCAATTTTTCTTTATAGCTTTCTTTATTCTTTTGATGATTATCATATGTCAACACCAGAATCAACATGAGTAAACTTATTGATGTCAGACATCATTATCTTACTGTCTTATGTTTATATCTTACTCAGATAATTGAAATATTATTTTACTCAGCTCACAAATTATGTGCAATTGACAATCAGATGTTAAAAGCTGTGCAATTGCTTTGAACTCAAACCTTTAAGTAACTTAATGCAGCATGTGCCTTTTAGACTCAGTAAGCAGATCATAATGGAATAAGGAGGTTGAGCCCTTTGCAGCATTAAATTCTCTCTTAAGTAGCTCTTTAGCTTATGTAGATTTAACATGACAGGTTCAGACATTCTAAATATAAGGACTAATTCCTATACAAGATTAAAATAAATAACCTTCTGAAACAGTATGTTGGCCCAAACTTTTGAGCTTTGACAGGGTAGCATTCTATATCTATTGTGAGATATTTGGAACAAAGGACTATCTGAAGTTAAAAGCATGAAAAGCAGGATTTCTGGAGCCAAGTGACTTAACCCTTGGTACTTAAAATTTCCATCTGCATGCTGCCTGGATGTGTTTGGGCATTGGTCTGTGTACTTTGAATTGTGCCATTGACCTCAGCACTTTTCCTCTTAGGTCTTTTAACCACATCAGCTGGTTAATGCCCTTATATGCATGGTATTATATTTCTTAAATATTTTTGAAGAGCAAACCTAAATAGATAAAAATAGACAGCTGTAAAGCTGTGAGACTGTAGGGATTATGGATAAATTCAGTTACTAACAAGCATGGAAGCTAAAATACTTAAAGCCTTACCATCTCTGGTAATCAGATTTATTTATAGATTCACAGTGTTCTTGACCCTTTAATAAGATAACCCAGTAAAATAACATCCCATTCTAGGTCAGACACACAAATCTGGGTATTCTCTAGCCAAGCTTTAATTCTAAAATCTTGGGGACCCAGAAGCTAATTTTTATTTAGAATAAATGAGTACATACATCTGTAGGTGAAATATGTCATATTTCTGAGAATTTAGAGTAGAATTCACTCCAAATTTATTAAATAGATATTGATACAAAGAGCTACAATAAACTATATACAGTTTGGGATATGAGCAATGTAAATTTGGTCTTGTTAAATACATAAACTCTTTGCTTATCCTTCTGATCCAAAAAATTTATGGGTATATATTACAATTAATATATATATATATATATATATGCAACAAAGCACTTATATTATAAGATTAGCTTTACAATACAGAGTCACTATAAGTATTTAATATGTGTTAAGTAATGATAAGTTAGATTATGCCCAATTAAAAGATAAATGTGTTGTGATATATATTTTCCAAAGTTCTTATTCAAGTGTAAGTGATGTTATCCTTTATTTTTAGAATGGAGATTTTAAATGTAAAGATTGATTGGTGGGATGGGGACAATCCCTCTATTTTTAGACTAAACTCTCCTCTTGGCAATCCAGCTGAGGGGATAAAAGCTAATTACTGCTAAGAGGGCTTCTGGTGTGCAGAAGAAACTGTGTAATGGCTTGCTGACTTCCAGCATCAGCAATAAAGTGACAAAACAATACTCTCATTTTTATCCTTAGGAATTATTTCCAAGCAATAAAAGATTATGTGTAAACAAAGAAACCGCAAAGCAGACAACCAATTAAATGAGACGTGCCTTGGTCTTACTCTATGCCATCAAAGCATAGTTTGACATATCACAGCATAGAAAATAAGTCAAAGAATTTCTAGACCTCCAAACTCCACAGTACTTTGGTTATTTTGATGTAGAGCATATAACACATATATAAGGGATTCTTAATGGATAAAGTTCCTTACTGGTTGATTGCCATTTCTTAAGACTAACATCAGTGACAGGTTAGGACCTTGTCCAATTCTTTCCCAGTGATCCCCTTTAGGAGCACACACTTGACTGTGTACCAAGTTGTTTGTGGGTCTCTGGTTTTACAATCACATACAGTACAGTATGTCTATGTAGGTCAAAGTAAAACTTCTAAGAGTCTATTGTCTTCTACCAAGTAAGTTCCAGTGATAGAAGCTAGGTCTTCAGGGTTGGAGGCAAATGCCTTTACCTGCTGAGCCATCTTACTGGCCCTTCTTGTCTACATAACTGGTTTCCAAACTCTATTTCTAAATGATTTATGACAATTATAATTATTATATAATTATAATTATTGTCTTTTATTGCCTCTGATCAATAATAGCTCTTTTCTTGTCTGTCCAGGTCTCCTTAATAATACTCACTTATTGGAAAGTCAAGGCTGGCACTTCCCAACTTCATTATAATATCTATATTCATTACTTGTGAAAACACTAGTTCAATGTTTGTCATTTCATTGGCATAATGGCAGATAAATCTTGATTTTCAACTTGATTAGATTTAAAAGCTCCTAGGAGGTTAATGAAGCACACCGTTGGGTTTGTCTGTACATTTTATTTCTACAACGAGTAAGGTAGAAAGGAACATCTTCCTAAATGTGGACTGTATCAGCCACAGGCTGGGGACAGAAGATGAAATGAAAGAGAAGAAAGGGGAAGTGAGCAGTGTAGGTACTCTCTCTGCTTCTTGGCTGCCATGTCCGAGCTTCTCTGCTCATCCACACTGGCTCCACCATGATGGAAGAAAATCCCTGAAACCATCAGTGAAAACCATCTTTTTTCCTTTGTGTCACTTTGTTTAGGTATTTTTGACAAAGTGACAAAGACAGAAGGGAAAAATTAACACAGCATGTGATAGGTAGGCACACACAAGTAAGTGACTTCTATTATGGTAGAGATGGGCTGGCTTTATAAACCAATATAAAGGCTCAGCTTCAGCTTCTGTAAGTGTGCACAGATTGCAGACTGATTTGTCCCTGCAGACATTAATCTAAGTTCATTCTGACAAGTTTTCTAAACCAGCCATCCATATCTATTTCTATTCTCCCAGCTTGACAGACTTCACTCTATTTCAGATACAATAACCACTTTGTGCTACATTTGGAAGGACAAGTGATACTACTTGCACATAAATTAAGAAGCCAAAAGCATGGTTGTAACTTCAAAAATAGGACAAGCTTCTACTAATAAAAATAGATCTGTTCTGGAATTCTTTTGAAATGACATCATCTAACTTAAACAAGAAGATCACTGGGACACAGGCTAAAAATGAAAGCTCAAAAGAAAAGCAAAAAGAAAAAAAAAAAAACATGGCATGACTTGGACAACAAAACGAAGCAATGAGGTAGATTCACAGACTCCAAAATAGGAGGCGCCACATTCATCACTGGCATGACATTGTCATCTTTGCAGAACAGGAGGAAGAAATGAAGGGTCAGACAGAAATTAAGCCAGGATAATTCCAAACTCCAGCAGTTTCTGAGGAGCAATTATTTCCCACTAATTTAAAAAAAGTAGCTGAACCTGGGAAGGGCCTTTAACATACAGGTGAGCTCTCCACTTTATAATCTGAAGGGTCTCAGCATTGTGTCACCTGTGGGTTCTTGAAACTCTCTACCTGCAGTCCCTCTTTTAAGAAAAACCAAAGAACAAAGTCAAAATCTAGGAGGAAAGGACAAAGGGGAAAGTAAAATGAGAGGTTCAGACAAAAAATTAAAATTATGAAATGAAGCATGATCCTAATTAGTCTTATTAATAAAGACCAGGAGTCAGATATCTGGGTAAAAGCTGAAAGATCAGAGAAGCAGAGTAGCAGCCACTAGAGACTTCTTAGCTCTCTGAATCCTCAGACCAAAAGTGCTGAGATCCTGTTTCCATCCCCAATGTATCACTTCTCTCTGCCAAGCCTCATCACTTCCTGTTTCCTATCTGTACAGACCTCCAGACATCTATGGTTACCTAGTAGCTAGCTCTATCCTCTAATCTCCAGAGAAGCTTTATTTGTCAGAACACAAACAAAATGTTACACATCAATGAAAGGTTTAAAAAAGCAACAACTAAGAGATTAAAATAACAGTAGAGGCTTTAAATAGACAATCTTTAAAAGTGTAGAGAAGGCAAATCTCCAGATGAAGAAGGAAATGACTCCTGATCAACCTTCCCACTTAACAGTTAAGGAAAACAGAATTCAGGCAAAGCAAGAAAAAAATAACTTGAAAAAATTATATACAAAAGAATGAATGCTAAACAACTCTATAATCAGCAGTATATATCACTATAGATACTGCAAACAGGTTGAAATTTTAGATGCAACCTAATTATTCAGAAGAAACTAAAACATAAAGTAAGTGTTGTAAACTGTGATATAGAAAAGAACAATAACATCCAAATTTAGCAAACCTCTAAGATACATCACTAAAATATAGGAAATTATAGAAATTAAAGAACAAATAATCGCAGAAGTAATTGCTTAACAACTAAGAACACATTATCCATAACCTTAACAGAGAAACCCATTATAGTTTTAAGGGTAGAAAAGGAGGAAAATTTAAATGACAAAGAAATTTTAAAACTTTGATAAAATTTGTTAGACATAGAAGATAATATACAATACCCAAAGCAACATTTCCTAAATATAAAAATCAACCTAGTAAAGTAAAATGAGCATTATTGAGTGTAATTCAAGGAGCCAGTCATGAAAATTGAATCTTTATTGTGAAAAGGAATACAGTATTTTCCATAGTATGAAATACCAAGCTATTTTGAGGCAAAAACATCTGTTAGACTTTCAAGCAGTAAAGACAATTTGATGTCTAGGAATATTCATTCTTGTAAAAATGATGGGGAGCAAACCAGATTGTCACTTGGACCTTTCAAAAGAAACCCTTTGCCGGGCGTTGGTGGCGCACGCCTTTAATCCCAGCACTCGGGAGGCAGAGGCAGGTGGATCTCTGTGAGTTCGAGGCCAGCCTGGGCTACCAAGTGAGCTCCAGGGAAGGCGCAAAGCTACACAGAGAAACCCTGTCTCGAAAAACCAAAAAAAAAAAAAAAAAAAAAAAAAAAGAAACCCTTTATGCTGGAAGTAAGTAGACCAGCATTTTGTATAACCTCAAAGCCATATGTTGCCAGGCAAGGACTTCTGATTCACCAAAATGATTTTCAAGTACAGAGACCACAAGATTGCCTTGCACATATATGAACTCAGAATATTGTTTTGAGTAATTAAGGACATCTTTTGTCCATTTGTGTGGATCCAAACTGGGGATATTTTGTAATGTCTGTTTTTTTTTTTTTTTTTTGTTTCCTGGCTCATACACAAGCTACCTGAAATTTCTTCTGGATCCATCTGAAAAGAAAATGTATTCCAAAATTTACTTCCTGATCTCCACTGTTTTCCTTTACCCCAGTCACATCTCTCAACATCATGACAGTAGGCTTCATACTTCTTTTCTGGCTTCCTGAACTGTCTCTAACCCTCTTTCAGCAACCACGGGGAGATATTACGGTGTGTGGATGTACTGAGAACACAGGATTGCTGACATTATTTAGTCTTGGACACTTGTGTAGCCTGCTCCTTGCTCCCTGCCCCATGGCCACAGCTGCTAATCTGTTATTCCGGTATTCTGTAACTGCAGGGGCACCTGTCTGCTATTTTCCTGTCTGGGTTGCTCTAGCATAGATGGGTTTAGGATTGCTATCTCACAAAGCTAAAATGGTCTTTCCCAGTTCCCTTGTAGACAGACACCTACACCACTGTCTACTCTTCCTGTGCTTTGTGTTTTTATGAGGCCTTTTAAATTAATGTTTTAAAGTAAAATATAATTTATTACTTTCCCCTTCCACTTCCCTCCTCTAGCTCCACCCATCTCTCCTTCAGTCCCTCTCAGATTGATGGGCTCTTTTTCTTTGGTTATTATTATTATACACATATGCAAAATTATATGTGTACAGCATAGTGAATCTGTTTACTGTGGCTTATGTGTATATGACTTCAAGGCTGATCATTTTTATTGAATAACTAATTAGGGGATTCATCCTTAGGAAAGGTTAATTCTCCCTCTCCCATGAGACATATTAATATTCTGACATATTGTGAATATATTTTTATTGCTTTCTTTCATACTTAAATGTAAGCTCCACAATGAAAGAAATTATGTTTCCTTTGTTCATTTCTGTATTATCCTACACCAAGCAGTGCTTTATATAAGATGTGAATTTTCTTAATGTTTCTTGATTTAATCATTGAATTCATAAAAGATTATAAAGAACAAATCAAATTTCTATATCATAGATAGTAGATCAATAATAAATTGTTATTAAGGACAATACATTTTGGGCATTCTTATTGTAAAAAAAGTCATTTTATTGTAATGAGTTCACAAATTAAAACATAACTAAGTTAGAGTAGACAATTAAACCCTTTCTCAGTCCCAAACTTGGAGGCTTTTTAAAATTCTGTACTTAATTTATCAGAATCAAATGCCAAGTGCCTATTTAATGCTCCTTTAAAATGCTACAGTCAGATTATATACTGGGAAAGATATGCTTTGAAGTTTTTATTGTCAAACAGAGATACAAAACCTTACAAGTGACTTTACATATAACACTGTAACTTATCTTACATCTTTTCAAGTGCCAGGAACCTTGTATGTCTTTTATGACAAATTTACAAGAGGTATGATGTTATAACTCAACCATATAATGTACAATTTATTGGACTATGTGAATTGCATACGGACCTATTTACCTATCAATCCTAATTATTGTGCATGGGCCGATCTTGAAAATGATCTGCTTATGGACTCAGTTTTCAAAAAACCTAAATCAGCTTGAAAATGCAATCAAACCCTGTACCGCCATTTGGGTGTGCTTTTGGAAATGCTTTCGGTAGAACAATCACAGTGTGCTCTTCCCTGTCCTTTGAGTTGCTGCTCTTGATTTCTTGATGGAAGTGTCTATAATTCTGAACCAAATTTCCACCCATTGAAAGAGGACTTGAGAATCTTAGCCACTTCCAAATCTTACCCAGTGTGATCATTGAGGTCTTCCTGCTAATCAAAGGATTTTTTGCACCCCCAGGAAGCATTAACAATAATGCTCACAAAATAGAAAAATTGAATTATATACATTTCCTCTGTTTTCTGTAAAATTATATCAAGCATCTCTAAATTTATTAATTGGAAAAAATGAAGAGATTTGTAGCCAATGCATAATAACCTTGTAGAAAAACAATATCTAGGTAATTACAGAGTATACAATAAAAATATATATATCTTTACATGACATAGAGGTACAGAATTCTCAGAATCAGGGTAGATAAATGTAAATATGCACTTGGGTGGTGAATAAAGAAAATGTTTTTTTCTTTTTTATATTATTAAGAAATTTTCTGTTCATTTTATATACCAACCACAGGTGCCCCTCTCCTCCCTCTTCCTGCTCCCCAGCCTCCCCCCCACAACCCACCCCTCATTCTGCCTCCTCCTAGGCAAGGACTCCCATGGGGAGTCCGCAGAACCTGGTACATTCAGTTGAGGCAGGTCCAAGCCCCTCTGCCTGAACCAAGGCTGTGCAAGGTGTCCCATCATAGGCACTGGGCTCCAAAAAGCCCGTTCATGCAGCAGGAACAGATCCTGATCCCACTGCCATGTGCCCCTTAAGCAGGTCAAGCTACACAACTGTCTCACCTATGCAGAGGGCCTAGTCCAGTCCCAAGGAGGCTCCACAGCTATTGGTCCACAGTTCATGAGTTCCCACTAGTTTGGTTTGGTTGTCTCTGTACATTTTCCCATCATGATCTTGATGCCCCTTGCTCATAGAATCCCTCTTCTCTCTCTTTGACTGGACTCCTGGAGCTCGACCTGTTGTTTGGCTGTGGATCTCTGCATTGCTTCGTCAGTTACTGGATGAAGGCTCTATAATAACAGTTAGGGTATACACCAATCTGATTACCAGAGTAGGCCAGTTCAGGCACCTTCTTCACTATTGCTAAAAGTCTAAAGTGGGGTCATCCTTGTGGATTCCTGGGAACTTCCCTAGCACCCTGTTTCTCACTGTTCTCTTGATGTCTCCCTCTATCATGGTATCTCTTTCCTTACTCTTCCACTCTGGCCCTGTTTCGGCTCAACCATCCCATTCCTATATATTCTCATCCCCCATCCCCTACCCTCCATTGCCCCTTCTCACCCTCAGTTTGCTCATGGAGATCTCATCTATTTCCCCTTCCCAGGGCAATCCATGCGTCCCTCTTAGGGTTCTCCTTGTTAGCTGGTTTCTCTGGAGCTGTAGGTTGTAGTCTGGTTATCCTTTGCCTTACATCTAGTATCCACTTATGAGTGAGTACATACTATATTTGTCCTTCTGTGTCTGGGTTACCTCACTCAGGATCATATTTTGTAATTCCATCCAAAGAAAATGATTTTTAAATACTTCATTTATTTAATACAGGTATTCTTCCCTCCTCTGTCGCTTCTTTTATAACAATTTATGCTTGATTTAAAAATCTCAGCATCTTCAATACTAAGAAATGACTTTAATTTACATTCAGTTCAAATGTGTAATAACATTATGTTGATTATAGGACTGATGCAATATTTGATTATAAACCAGTAACCTATGTCTATACTTGCCAGCTTAATCTTGCTTTTGAGGAATTTGCAATATGAAATGGCATTTAGCTTGTAACAGTGGTTTGTAGGGTCAAAAACTTTGTATTAAGTTTAGCATTAGGAATAAAGAAAAACGTACAAATCTGTCTTAGTCACAGAAAAAAGCAATGTAATTAATTTTTATTATTTAACAAGATGGAACATATAATATAGAAATCTAAAAATATAAACTCAAGTATAAATCCAATTTATTTTCCTTTTTTAAAAAAAATGTGATTCTATAGGGGTTTAAGAATCAATTACTTATTTGGATAGAATTTCAGGATATCCTAATGTTTAAAAAGACTTTGATAACTTATATAGAGAGAGCTTCCTTCATTGTTTGATTAGATGCTAATCTCAAAACCAACATTGTTCCAATTCTAGCTAGGAAAAGTTTAGGAAGATGTTTAAGCTGAATCATAGGTAGAAAAAGATAAAGTGGTATTTAAAACACATTCCTAAAAGAATTGTCTTACAAACTTGTATTATTTAGCTAACACTCTGTAATTCATGAGTATCAGAATGACTTTATGGCTTAAGTATTTGAATGTGTTTGACGCTCTCATTTTTTGTGTGTGTTTTCTTTAGATAAGAAATGTTGAAACCAATCAATGCTTAGACAACATGGGCCGCAAAGAAAATGAAAAAGTGGGTATATTCAACTGCCATGGCATGGGAGGTAACCAGGTACACAGTCTTTTGTTTTCAGCTCCTTACTTCGGGGTAGGAGAGGAGGGATACTGTTAAAACAATCAGTGTATGCTCTGGTTTACATGTCAATAATAAATGAACTGGCATTCCAACCAACTAATTATGCCTATCTCATTGTCCCAAGTATCTTAAGACCAAAACGCAGGATTGAATGAAAAAAGCAAAACTTATAATAAGCCTACATTAAATGAAGACAGTCAGTATACTTAAACATCTCATTTTATCATGATGTGTTTAAATGTGCTTTGCCATTAACTGAGTAAGAAAACAATGATTCTACAACTGCAATGTTTTCCCAGTGGTGATTGTATTTGTTTTGTTAATTTCTATGTGTATAAGAATTCCTAAGAGTTTTTGAATTTCAAAAAAAAAAAAAATTAAAGTGGATGAGTCAGCACAGCGACAGATAGAAATCTAGGATGAATTTCCTGAGTGGCAGAATTAATTATCAGAAACCTACCAGAGCACAAGGAGGAATCTTCTGTTTTCTTTGAGCACTGAAAAGTTTCTCTGGGAGAGACACCAAGAGTCCACTTGTTTGTGAGTCACTGTATTGCAGCAGTCCTGATGCATAGCCACTTTAGGAAGCCACATTTAGTTTTCCCGGGAACTGCAGTCACAATGCTGAATGTGAGATAGCAGATAGTCAGTAAACAAGCTGACTACAGGAGTGGATGGGGACAACAGCAAAAAGTTCTGTGTCAGTGGGAACATTTGTGGGCAAAGCGAATTAAGGTTGCAACAGCTATCCTGTCCAGCATGTGTCAACATTCTCTACAGTGACACATGTTGACTTTGGTACGATGAATCAAGAAGGAAATGAGTCCAGTTGGCTGTGGGAGCTTGCTTCACAGAGAGCTTGCATGATACACTAAAGAAATGTGAAAAGGAGCTTTCTCCATTAAGAACAAAACAAAAATATTAAAATCCTAATTAATGTGTTTCCAAGTTTCAGTTCTAGTAAGAAGATATTTAAAATCAAGTTTATAATTTATTGCATTTGGAAAAAGTGAATTATTGAAGATAATATAAAAGCAATTTAGGAAAAACATGATTGTTAAAAACTGTACAAAATCTCCTGTTATTCTACACTCTACATTACAAACTTAATGATAAACTAGAAATCAAACAAATGTAGTTCTATTTACATAAGTATTTAGTAATGTTCATAAATATACATACATACTTACTTTAGAGCCTTTTAATCTACAAAGCAATCAATACAAATAACCAACTAAGTTTTGATGTTTTATTACTGACACAATAAGGAAAATTATTTCATTCAATTTTTTCTTCTAAAGATACATGATTCATAATCTAACTCAAGTATCATGGTGCACACAGAATGTGCAGTTCATTCTGGCCTGCTGACATTATCTTGATCATTATTTCTAAGTATGTTCTCAAATATCTCCCTTTAACTGTCAAATTGAAAAACAGCATTAAATAACCAATTCAGATCAGCTCTAAAAATATGTATTTACAAGTGTTATTATTCAGAGTGGGCATATTGTATACACACACACACACACACACACACACACACACACACACATATATATATACATACAGACACACATATATGTAACACACATACACACAAAAATATATGTAATAACATTTAAAGAAGAGAGAGAGCAAGGGGAGATATATGAGAGGGTTTAGAGGGAGGAAAACGAAAGGGGAAATGATGTAATTACATAATAATCTCAAAAAATAATTTAAAAACTTGAAAAACAACTGTCACACTCATGCAGAGTGCCTAGGTCAGTCCCATGCAGGCTTCCTGGTTTTCTGTCCAGAGTCTGTGAGCTCCCAGTAGCTCAGGTTAGCTGTCTCTGTGTGTTCTCCTCTCATGACCTTGACAACCCTGGCTCTTACTATCTCTAGTCCCTCTCTTCAAGAGGATTCCTGGCGCTTGACCCAGCACAGTGTTTGGCTGTGGATATCTGCATCTGCTTCCATCAGTTACCTGATGAAGGCTCTCCAATGACAATTAGGGTAGTCACCCAGCTGATTACAGAAGACCAGTTCAGGCACCCTTTCCACTGTTGTTAGGAGTCTTAGGTCACTGGGCTCCCAGCAGTGGGATCAGGACCTGTTCCTGGCACTTGAGCTGGCTTTTGGGAACCTATTTCCCATGCTGAGTTGCCTTGCCCAGCCTAGATGCAGATGCAGCAGGAGGAGCTTGGTCCTGCCTCAACTTGATGTGCCATGCTTTGTTGTTGACTCCTATTGGAGACCTGCCCCTTTCTGAAGGAGACAGAGGAGGAATGGATGGAGGAGGGGATACATGAGAGGTGGGGGGAGGGAACGGGAGGAGAGGAGGGGAGGAAACTGTGGTTGGTATGCAAAATAAATGAAAAAATTTAATAATAAAAAGAGCTGGAAAAACAAAGCATCATTCAGAGGCTTATGCTGAAAAAGAGAAAGATGCTGGGCATCCTTTAGCATTACTCGGTTAGCAGCAATTTAAATTTCTCTTTTATTCTAACAACTGAATAGTATAACAGAGATAAACTATGTATAAAACTCTATTATGATGATTTTTGCTTTGATGAAACAGTATTTCTAAGTTATTTAATAGAGACATGCTTACATTTTTCAGTTCCTTACTTTAGGAAAAGAACATATTTTAGGCTGATATTCTGGGTTATCTTTTCTGTTTTTATGTTTTATTCTCTTATGTTGCTATGGAAACATCAATTTTTTTATAGTTATCTACTTATGAATTTTTACAAGTAGCCTCTAGCCAATATAAGTATTCATACTCCCCATCCTGCTTTTACACAAAAGTCCTAACAAACCCAAATATTTTTACTTCATTTGCATTTCTACAGAATTTCCTTATTGGTTTGTTTTTAAGAGGTCTCATGTAGCCCAGGTTGGCCTTGAGCTTCCCATGGAGCTGAGGCTGGCCTTGAAATCCTGGTCTTCCTGCCTGTATCTCTTATGTGTTGGTTTTACAGGCTTGAGCCCCCATGGCTGCCCTCACTCAGATGCATTTCTGAAACAAGGCACTTGTTTGTTGATAAAATTATATTAGCTGCACCTCTTTTCTCAAGAATTTTGATGATTGAACTTACTTTACATTTTTAAGTTATTGTACAAAGTACTGGGATTTGCTGTGATATTTTTAATTATTTACACATTAGCCATTATACTCTGCTCTTCTTTGCAAGCCTGCTGTCCTCTCACCCCTCTCCCACTCTGACTAGTCCTATTCCCATCCCAAATCTTCCTGCCATTTCATGTCCTTTATCTTCCCCTGGAGTTTCTTGTTCCTTCCTTCCCTCTCCTTTTAGAACTCTTTCCACTATTAGTACATGCCATTCTTATTCATGTCTTACATCTAATTCATGTCTTACATCTAATTCATGTCTTACATCTAATTCATGTCTTAAATCACATATCACATATGAGATAAAATCTGCAGCATTGAATTTATGAGTTGAATTATTCTGCTGCTCATAGTGATATTCACTTCCATATTCCTACAAATAACATAATTTCATTCTGTATTACAGATAAATAAAAGTTCCATTGTACATATATACACATTTGCTTTAGCAATTAATCCATTGGTGAACTTCTGAGTGGTTCTATATCTTTGCTATTGTGAATAATGCAGCAGTAAACACACTTACCCTGAGATCTCTTTGAAAAGGTGACTTGGACTCCTTCACATTTATACCCAGGAGTATTGTAGCTAGATCACTGGGTAAATCTACTTTTTCAAATATTTTGGTGGATCACCATATTTATTTCTATAATGACAGTACATGTTCTTGTCTTAGGGTTTCTATTGCTGTGAAGAGACACCATAACCACAGCAACTCTTATAAACAAAAACATTTCATTGAGGTGGCAGCTTATAGTTTCAGAGGTTCAGTCCATTATCATCATGGTGGGACATAGTGGTAGTGCAGAAAGACATGGTGCTGAGAGGTAGCTGAGAGTCCTACGTCTTGCAGGCAACAGGAAGTGAACTGAGACACTGGGTGTGGCTTGAGCATATACGAGACCTCAAAGCCTATCCCCACAGTGACACACTTCCTTCAACAAGGCCATGCCTCCTAAGAGTGAAACTCCCTTTGTAGGCCATTTTCTTTCAAAACACCACACACTTCTATTCCCACCATCAATGTATGAAGACTCCTCTTTATCCACACCCTCAATAACACTGGATAACAGTCATTCTAATTGGGATTAGATGGAATCTTAATGTAGGTTGATTTGCTTTTCTCTGAAAGTTATATCAGATAAAATGCAGAACACACTCAAATATTTAAATGGGTATTTGTATTCCTTTGGGGACTCTGTATTCATCAGCTCATTTTTCAACTGTATAATTTGTTTGTTGGTGTTTAATTCTTGTGTATTTCTATATATTAATGTCTAGAAGAAGAAAATCGGCAAAGATTTTTCTCTCATTGTGTAGATTCTTTTCATGCTGCTGAGTGCGTAGAAGATTTGTTTTAATTACTACATTTATTTATTCAAGGGGCGTATGCCACAGCATGTATGTGGAGGCCAGGTGTGAATTTGGAAAAGAAATAGGTTATCTTCTTCTATATGGGTCCTGGGGATCAAACTCAGATCAACAGTCTTGGAAGCAAGTGCCATTACCCACAGAACCAACTCTTCAGTCCAATTTTTTTTTTTTTTTTAGTTTTATGAAATCCTACTTGTCATTTTGGGGGATTATTCCCTATGCTGTTAGAGCCATTTTCAGAAAGGTCTTGGTGGCATCTATATCTTCAAGACCTTTGCCCTAGCAGTTCCAGTTTTAAGTCTTTTTGTTTGTTTGTTTTTTGTTTTGTTTTTTGAGACAGGGTTTCTCTATAGCTTTGTGTCTTTCCTGGAACTTACTCTGTAGCCCAGGCTGGCCTCGAACTCACAGAGATCTGTTTGCCTCTGCCTCCTGAGTGCTGGGATTAAAGGTGTATGCCACCACCGCCCAGCTAAGTTTTAAGTCTTAATTAAGGTCCTTTTTAATTGATTTTGTGCAGATTGAGAACTATGGTCCTTTTTCATTGTTTCACATATGCCCATCCAGTTTTGCTAACACAGTTTGTTGAAAAGCCTATCTTTTCTCCAATGTGCATTTTTTGACAACTTTGTCCGAGATTCCATCACTATAGTATGGGTGTTTATTTCTCTAGTTTAGTTCATTGATTTATTTGGCTGTGGTAATGATTTTGCTATGATATTTTTATTACTATAGCTCCATAGTACAGGTTGAGATTAGGTATTGTGGTGCGTCTATCATTGCTGTTTCTGCTGAAAATTATCTGCAGTCTTTGGTGCTTCTGTATGAATTTCAGTGTGATTTAAGTAATTCTCTGAAGGATGTCACTGGAAGTTTGATGAATACTATGTTGCGTGTATAGAATGTTTTTGGTAACATAGATGCTATCATAACTGCCAGTCCATGAGCGTTGAAAATCTTTCCACTGTCAAGTATCATTTTCTTTGTGGAGATCTTTCATCTCTTTATTAAAATGTAAATATTTCACTGCATAAGCTATTGATAATGGAACAATTTTTCTCTTATTAGGTTCCATATAACCCATCGAACAGCCTTTGGTTTTAGCTATCCCTGCTCCTATTTCCCCTCTTCCCTCCTTCTCTCATTGATCTTCTTTTTCCAGTACCCCCATATCCATCACTAACTCTCTGTTCTCTTTTCCCATCCTAGGGTGATCCAATCCTCCCTCTTAGTCAAACGCTAGATTTTTGGCTACTTTGATATCATGCAGGTCTTGTGAATGTTGTCACAGCCAACATGAGTTCATGTGGGCAGCAGCCATGTTGTGTCTAAAACATAAATTTTCCCAGTTTCCTCCCTTTCTTCTCATCCTTATATTTTTTCTGCTACCCTTTCTATCATGGCACTTGAACCCTGGGCAGACAGTGTATGATATAGAATGTCCAGTTTAGGGTTGAACACTCCACAGCCTCATATTCTCCTTACTTTGAACAATTGTGAGTCGCTAATTAACAAATACTACAAAAACAAGTTCCTCTTATGAGGACTGAGAGCTGCACTAATCTATGGTTAGTTATAAAGGCAAGTATTTAGTGGCAGTTTAATACTATCTCTATTCAGGAAAGTATTTGGAGTAGATTCTACCCTAAGGCCTCTGTTTTACCTAGCCATAAGTTCTCAGCCCAGCCAACAGTAGCACACAGGAGCTCTATATTCTCAGTTGAGCCTTAAATCTAATAAGAAAGTAGTTAGTTATTCCCAACACAGTTTTGCTACTATTACACAAATGAGAATAATTATTCCAGGGTAGTCATCTTTGTAGTTTTCATGGTTCAAAGCCACGTAAGACTATTGATTGCTTTTTTTCCCTCCAGTAGCATGCCTTGTACTTTCTGACACTGTGAAAGCTAGCCAGTAGCCCTCATGACTGGAAACTGTCCTCTTAGAATTGCTTTAGTGGTACTCCAAAGTTCTGATTAGGTATGGTTTCATTTACATCTTCTCCTAGGAAATTTTAAATCCTTCTTATTTCTCCAGTCAGTTCAAGAGTATATTTTTTCATTCTCCAATGGCCTCTGAAATTTCATTAGTTTGTATACCTATTGATTTTTTTACTTGCATTTTGCTTTTTTCTGGGAAGATATAGGAAATTATTTAAAGGTTTTTGTATTATGGAAATTTGTATTGTGGTCTACAGGGTAATCTATTTTAGAGATGGCTGCATGGTATGGTAAGAAGAATGCATATTATGTGTGTTTCAACTAGAATATTCTGTGGCTGTGAGTCTTTTTAATGTATGATATTGATTTTTTTAAAATTTAAGTTTCTTTATTTAATTTAGTTTAAATGATATACCTAGAGATGAGAGTGGTTTATAGAAATCACTCTCTGTTACTGTATCAAGAGCTGTCTAAATTGTATGCCCATTAGCGTTTGATCTATAAAATTAAAAGCCCTAGCAATTGATGCATATACATATACATTTTTTTCAATTGTTACATCTTCATAAACTATCACTTGTATTAATATGTAGTGGTCTTCGTCATCTCTTCTGCCTAATTTTCCTTCACAATCTACTGTATCAAATACTAGAATAGCTATCCAAGCTTTGTTTTGGCCTTCATTTGCTTGATACATGCACTTCCAACTTCTCATTGTCAATGAATCTAGTTTTTAAATCCTATCAGTTACTGTTTGTCTTTTATTGAGTGATAGAAGATATTATATATTAAGTTTATTACTGGGAGATATTTCCTAATTCCTATGAATACTTTTGTGGTTGACTGGATTATTGTTATTTTTTCCTTCACTTCTTGGCGTCAAGGATTTTTCTGAATTACTGTGATGAATTTCTCCCTAGCTCTCCTTTGTTCATCTAGTTCTATTGTGAAATATTTTCTTCCTGTGCTCCAGTGGTTGAAATTGCCTTTTAAAATCCTCTGTTACAGTATTACTTTAAGTACCTTCTACAGGGATGGCTTGGTGATCATGAGCTGCCAAAATTTATGATTGTCTTAAAATGTCCTTATCTCTAGGTTGGTTTTAAAAGATAGTTTTTCTAGATATTGCAATCTCAGTTGTCAAATGTTTAGTTTCAGGATTTGAAACGTACTATTCTATGCATTCTTGGCTTTTAATGTCCTTGATGATAGATCTCATAGTATTCTGAAGGATTTGCCTTTGAGGTGAGCTGATATGTTTTCTATCACAGCTTTTGATAGTCTTTTTCTTGTAGTCTTTTTTTTTCATTGTGTTTTGATATCTTGACTCTAACATTTTCCAAAAACTAAAACATTGTGAACTTGATATAATTTTTATAAATGAAAGAATTTATAAATTACTGATATAAAATATACCCCAGAGTATCCAGGGAGCAGTTCAATGAAATACTATCATATCTATACCCTCTGATAGGCTCTGCGATATATGGTCATTTAATTCCTGTGAATTTTCATCTTTTCACAAACTTGAGTCATTTTGTCTCTTTTCACACTCTCATTCAAAATTGAGGTCTAACATAGAAACTCCTTAAGTAGTATATGCCATTGAGACCTTGCATTTTCATGTCTATATAAATATCTCTTTTATCCTACTTCATAGTCCCCTCACATCCAGGGTTTCCTGTATCCTCTTTCACCCACATATTAAATATACCTCATGGTTTCTCTGACTACAGCATTCATGCTATATTAGATTTCAAACCTTAATAAAATCTTCATCAGTCTTTCACTGCTTCAAGAATAAAGTCCAAATTGCTTTGGATGATACACTCAGCTAACCCTTATTCTATTCCTGTTGGCTCTTCTGCTTGCCATAGTCTGATGTCCCAGTTATTTCCTTTGCTCAGGTATTAATATGATAATTCCCCACTCCCTGCACATGCCACATTATCTTCAATATTTCCACAGTATATTTGCTATGTTCTGCTTTTGTATACTTGTCTACTCTGCTCTAATCACAAATTTCCAAATAATTTAGTTTGTCTTCTATCAGATATTCTTTTACCAACATAATCTTAACCTGCACTAGACATATATTAATGCATTAACTATAATTTAATTTGATCTCCCAGGGTTTAACATTTAACATTATTTGCACAATTTTCTTGTCTTAGAAGAGACTCTATATCAATGGTTCTCAAACTTCTGCATGCTGCAGCTCTTTAATTCATTTTTTCATATTGTCGTGACCTCCAACCATAAAATTATTTTAATTGCTACTTGATAACTTTAATTTTCTTACTGTTATGAATCCGATATCTTGTATCTGATATGCGATCCCTGTGAAAGGGTCCTTTAGCTCCTAGGTTGAGACCACTGCTCTATGTCCTTTTACCTGAAAATTGGTAAGTATCCATACTTCCTGCTCCAGATATAGGCTTAAAAATAAATTTTTAATATCAAGTGTTATACAACATTAGAAGTATGAATAAAGAGAAACTCATTTTCAAATGTTTATGAGTTTAATAGGAGTAAAGGCTGAGCAAGACAAGTCATCATGGTACAACTAAAATGGGCATAGTGTGATTCCATCCAAAGTTTACCTTTATTGTGCTTGCACTAATTTTCATCATACTCCTTAGAGTTGTGGGGTTGTAATCACAGTGGTTGATCCTGAGGGTTCATAGTTTTGATTATGTGTGTATGAGGTTTGAGAAGGTTGATTTTCTCTTCTCATTTGGAAGTATACTGCAGGACATAGTTATTACCTTGTGTCAGAAGTGTAGTAAGTATTTTTATGACTGCCATTTACTTAATATTTTCATGTATAGACTTGAAATAACATGCATTCAAATAATGTTTTGCCTTTATCCTTTCTTATTAGTGCAGAGACACTGTTTTTTTTTTTACATTTTATTTACTGTGTAGTGTGTGTGTGTGTGTGTGTGTGTGTGTGTGTGTGTGTGTGTGTATGTGTGTGTACATGGCAAGATTCACAGGTGCTTAGCAGATGACCATAAGTGGGTATTTGTTCTTGCCTTCCATTATGTGGGTTCAAGGAAACAAATTCAGGTTTTTCAGGTTGGCAGCAAGCACCTGAACCAGGTTGTTGTACTGTGCTGCTATTTTTTTTTTAAATGAAGGACTTTTAAATTATAATTTTACCATCTTAAAGAAGTCAGCATAATAGTTGGTAATTGAGTTTCAGTAATGTTGTATGTATCTCCACTTAAATATTGATAACTAAATTTTACTTAAAATTTTCATAAATTATAATTTAGCTAGGTACAAACAAAATGAATATAGAATTTATAAAATTACCATTTTACTTTTAAAAAAGCATTAATAAAATAATTTAATATTGAATGTTTACCTTTGAATTATGATATATTTAATGAAAATGGAAAAATTAACCAGTCCCCATACATACCACATCTCTTCTTTGTATAGAAAAGCTTGGAGAGTGACAGGAAATACTCATAGTTTATAAGATCCATTTTTATTTTTTTTTCTCCCTACAGCCACACAGTTAGGGACATCTAGAATGCATGTGCAAGCATTCCGGGTTACTAATTATGGTTAATAGTTCTGAACCATCAGGGAAGTGTACACATTTCTTAAAACCCCATTTTGTCACAAAGTAAAGGGCAAGATTTTCAAATATTATCTATACTTATACAAATATCTTCTCCTCCCTGAATTTTTATTCTGTTTCAGAATACCTGATTTTAGGGCAGGTGTATTACATTTTGCGAGAGTGTAGAAATACTTTCTTTCATTATAAACCATAATTCTCTCAGAAAAAGCTTAAATACTTTAGTAATGTATTCTAATGTACTTTCAGATCATAATCAATACAGTAACTCAGTAGATATGTTTTTACTGTAAAATTTTTGTTTCTGAACACACCACAATTACCTAGAAGCATTTGAAAAGTACTTGCATCCTTTGAAAGACTTTGAACAGTGTAATGAAAACTTACAAGTGATTTCACAAAGTAAACTTGCGAGTGAATTAAATGGTTTCTGAGCAAAGACAGAGCATCTACTGTTAACTGAAAGCTTAAATGAGTTGGATGTGCACAAGATAAAGAAAAGCAGAGTTATCATTGTTATAAAAGAGAAGCTTTTCCAATAGATTTTTATTCTCTAGTGCTCGGCAGGCAAGAGGGAAAAACTGTGGCTGGGGTTTTGGGTGTATGGAGCCTGCTTGGCTTCTAGGACATTCATCTTGCTTGGGTGGCTTATGATCAGCAGAGATTTACCACTTATTCTGCAGGAGGGGAAATGCAAGGTAAAGACATCAGCTTTTTCTCTGCTTCACAGGTTTACCACTTTGGCTATCTTTATACAGTTGTATGGGGGATAGCCAGGTCTCCGGGATCTGTTTTATGAGGGTACTTGTTCTACTAATGAAAACAGAGGTCTCATGACATAACCACCTCCTAAGGATGCCATTTTCTAATACTATAACATTGAGTATGTATCAGAACATATAAGTTAAGGAGGTAGAAACACAAATATTCATTCCACAGCATACTAACTTGTCTCAATCATTTGTCCTTGAGATACGTAGTCATCAAGCTGATTATATACAGTCTAGATAATATATGACATCTGTAAAGAAAACAGTCATTTCACATTGGCCTGGATATTCTGGGTTATAGCCATGTAATCTTAAGTCTTCAAAGCAAGAATTCTTTTCATCTGTAGTAAATATCAGAAGGACCAGCTGTAACGGCTTCAACAACGCCTTAGATGGGTGTTTACTCAGGGAGTTTATCATTGTCATGTTACAGTGGTGACTTTTAGGTCTTCACATTTTTTCCAGGAACTTGATTCTCTTAAGGGAACTACAGCATCTTACCCATTCCTGGGGGTCCACCAGTTCGTGAAGCCTGACTAGTGCATATTTCTATTGGAAAGAACAAAAATAACCTCATACTAACTGTGCCTATAATTGCCTCACCCGTTATTCCAAGTCTTTTGACCTATAATCTCCCTATTCTTATCTTTCCTTTCTCATCTTGCATTGCCCCTGACTACCCCAACTTAGAGAGCAAGCCCCTTAAATTCTTCATACTACTCTTTTTCTATTTGTTTTTTTCTTTTTCTCATTAATAATTCTACTTTGCAGTCCAGGCCTTGGTAGTCTTACCTTCAAATTATTACAGTAGTTTTCATTGTGATTCCAGTGTTCCTCCAGGTAATGAAATGGTGAGTGCTTGCAACACTACCAAAACTTTGAAAAAATATACAGAATAAGTAATAAAATAACTTCAAAGGTTCCCCAGGCATTAATTATCTGAAAGCTGAAGCTCTATATAGTGTGGCCTCCTCTTCCTTCCTTTGATAATGTTATTATCTATTGTACAGATTCACACAAACTTCACAGTATCAACTATTTACAAGGAATAGACTTTTTTTTAAAAAAAAAAAGGATGTCATTGTTAGTTGTTTTAAGATAACCTTGCCTCTTTATATATCCATTTGAGAATTTTCCTCAGCTTTCCTATCCTGTAAATTCTATTTCTTTGGCCCTGGTTGAAACCTACTCTCCCTATCCAGTATTATATTTTTTTTTCACTGCTTTTTAGAATATATAGAATCCCTCTCCATTTGAACTCAGAGTAGCAACATTTTTTTATGGTTTTTTTCCCTAGCAATATATAGTTCTCTCAGCATCTTTAACCATTTTGTTGTCATCCAATTGTGGATGTCTATTTAATCTTATCTCCAGAAATAACGTATTTTTAAAAGATGTAATGCCTTTTTGAAAGGAATGATTAGCTTATCTTTAAAAAATTCACACATGAGAATTAGCTCATTGAAAGTCTGAGCAAGTAGACTAATTGAAACCAATTTCAAAGCTACTCCAGAGCCTATTAGTGTTTAAGAGAAGGCTTCAAAACATCAGGCAAAACATATAAAGAAAATTCATCCTTTCTAGATGATGAAACTGATGCTCTGAAAATACGTACACAAGGGTTCTTTGGTTATGATAAAGGATCCTCTCAAGCATGCACATGCTTTCTGAAATCCATGATTGTTGTGTGGCCAAAACTACCTTGCAGACTTGGGTGAGTGTGGCAAGAATCTCAAAGTGGACACACTATTCAGGTTATCCAGTTGGTCAAAGTAAAATGATGATTGTGGTTTTCCTGTTCACAAGAGGACAAGGCTTTGTAACCATGAAGGCAGGCCTTGCTGTGCCATGGTCACCACACACCTTTCTATTCCTTACATTGCTAATGTTGAAATACCAGCTTTAAGAAAGTTCAGCTATGCATGATGTTTAAATCCTGAAAAGTCACTTATGGATTTTTTGATATGGACAGTAGTGTATGGGTGTCAGAAGCTAGGAAAAGCAAATGAAGATTCTCCCTTTGCAGCCTCAGGACAGCTGTGGTCCTACGAAGGCCTCAGTTTCCACCTAGGCTGTGAAGTCTCCTTTTTAAAATGTGAAAGCATACATGATATGGTTTTAATGTGTCAAGTTCCAAGTTTATTTTAGCTGATCTAGGAAACTAATATAGGAATTAATAAGGGAAACACCAGAAACCATTGGGGGGTGTTTATAAACATCCCATTACTTTAGAAGAAAGGGCTAAACACTAAGTCTTTGTCAATGGTAGAAACATCATTCATCCATCATTTCAAAAATGTTGCTCATGATATTTTATTATTTCTGCATACTGGTAGTCATTCTCAGTGTCAAATGTTTGTATTTTATGTGGTTTCATTATCTACCCATTTTATACACCTATTTTATTGTGTGTTTGATAGACATTTTAAATATTTAAACCAGAAATATAAATATATCAAATTAGTGATTATATCCCATTGCTTTCTATCATATATAATTAAATTGCATGTATATGTTGTTAAATTATATATATACAAAATTATAATAAACTATAATATATAAATATATATATATAGTTTGACTCTTATTGTAAGCCAAATAGGTAAAAATAGATTTTTTCTAAGCATTTCTTAAATGAATAAAATATGAGATATGTAGGCTCAGCATAAGTGATGTCTTACCTACCTATGTTTTGGTAGGTGAGAACCTAGAACTAGAGTAGAAAGATGGTGGAAGGATAACCTGCAAACTATTTGTAATAATCCTCACACAAACACTTGGACATGCACTTTTCTTATTAGAAAATGACACGGTGAATACAGTCCAAACGAAAAAGGTGGGTTTTTTTTCTTTTTATGTTTGCTTTTTATTCTTGGTGCTTGGTGCCCAAGTACAATTTCACAGCAAGCAGGGACAGAACACAGAACATTTTTTTTTCAGTTCATTTCTTTTATTCTGTTATCAAAAGGTTTAATCCAATACAAAGCAAGAAACTACATGTGGTATGTACAGAAATGATATCTTTCCAGTATAGGAAAAAGGCTTCAGTGAGTTACCATGGGAACTGCCTGGCGTCTATTATAATGGAAATTCTTAATCTTCTAATGAAAGTCTACTGGTTAGATGTAGATCCACTACAACCTTCCAGTTGCAATTCCTTAAGAAGATTTGGGATGTTTATTTTATCTGAAAAGGTAAAATACATACTTATAGTTGTACTATTCCAATGTGATTTTTTTTAATGACAAAAACTCAGAGCTACATCTTAGAGTCATTGTAACCATGGAATGATCAAAAGAATTTTGAGAAGTTGCCATGCCAGTGAGTTCAGTCTGTTGTCTCCACATTTTTAGAAGTATATGCTCTGCCATTTCTGGGTGGCAGAAATTGTCATGGTCTAATCAAACTACCAAAGATATAAGAACTTTCTACTCATTTAGTGAGTCAAGACACTAAATCGGAAACTGAAATTTTCAAATATAGGGATCTTGATATATTACAGTGTAAGAATGACTCTGAACTTCAGACTTTTGATGCTCTAATCTCCATCCCTTGACAACTGATGTTCCAGGTGTCCATCACCATGCCCTGTGTGTTGGTAGATGCTAGGGATTGGTTCCAGGGATTCCTACATGATAAGCAAGTAGTCTAACAACTGACACACCCCAGGTTGCAATATGCAATATAGTTTAAATTACAACTGTAAACTTGACTAGAGTCTAGTACACAGATGTACATCCAAATGCTGTTTATTTTCTCATATTCCACTGGATTCCAGCTCAGCATCAGAATGTCAACTCCTTTGCCCCATTGGCTGAGTGTTTTTAGTACCAGAGGTCACTTTGCTTACCTAGGCACACCTAGGGAAATATTCAATTCTATTCCCCTCAACTACACAGATAAACACATATACCTAATAAATTTAAGACAGATGGTAGGTATGGATTGAGCTTATACACTGTATAAAGGACCTGGCCTGGAGGTGACCTTTCTACAGTAGTTGAGGCTACTCCCAGCAGGATTATACATAGTCTGATGCTTTGATAATGTGCCATTTATTGGCTTCTGACCTTTCCTAATCCAGTACTGGTCTTTCTTGGGATCATCTCTCTGATTAACTGCTTACATATGGAGGAATCTATAGTCGAAGAGATATTCTCTTTGTATCCAACAATGCTGAATGGCATAAGTAAATCAGAAATCTTTAAGCTTGGAACTACCAAGAAAAAAATTAGTATTATTTTTACCCAAAGAAATAATATGTTGAGTTAAGAAGTTAACATTTTAAATTGTGTCTAAAGTGTAGTCTGCTTTTATAGGTGTGAGGTAGGTGTAAATAATAAATAGCAAGTATGTATTTATATCATACAAATATTATAATTTGACTTTTGAGACTTTCCATATTTAGTAATTTATCTAATTATATGTCAGATAATCATTTAAGGAAATGATCTTATGATCACAAGTGAAATTCTTAAAGACAAATGTTACAAAAATAGTAGTTAAATAATCTTCATAAAGCATAGATTTGTTTATCATTAATTTGTTATCATTAAACAGATAATTTACATAGATACACATACATATCAAGTACTTTTATGTTAATATGATACAAGCTAAAGTCATTTTGAAGGAAGGAAGCTCAAAAAAAAATGACTGGTCAAAATGCCCTGTGGGCAAGTCTGTGGTACATTTCCTTGACTGATGGTTGATGTAGGAGGGCCTGACTCACTGTGGGCGGTGCTTCTCCTGAGCTAGTGGTCCTGGGTGCTATAACAAAGGCAAGCAAGTGAATAGAATTCCTGCATGACCTCTGAATCATTTCCTACATTCAGGTTCCTGCCATGCTTGAACTTCTGCCCTGATTTACCTGTGTTAGACTGTGATGAGCAAGTGTAAGTTAAAATAAACCTGTTTCTCCCAAGTTGCTTTGCTTTTGGTCATGGTGTTTTATCACAGCAATTGAAACTATATATATATATATATATATATATATATTATCATTAATATGGACTTTAAAGGTTATATATCTGCTAATCTGCTAGAACATATCCTGTCCCTTTAGGCCTTGTCCTATAGCCTGAATGAGGCCATACCTCCCTGCATCTAGCTAGTGCTCTCTCCATAGTTAAGCAGTCTGTGATATGACTTACAGCTCTAAGTTTATGGTGTTGGCTTTTCCACACCCCTGTCACATATACTATTCTGAACTAAATCACATGATATGAAATTTCCTGCTATCCTTAAAAGTTTATAAAAAGACAGACCTTCTCTTTTGTCCTAGTCAGTGTTCTATTACTATGAAGAGACACCATGACCATGAAAACTCTTATAAAGGAAAACATTTAATTGAGGCTGGCTTACAGTTTTGGAGGTTTAGTTCATTATCATGGTGAGAAGCATGACTGAATACAGGCAGACATGGTGCTTGAGAGGTAGTTGAGAGTTCTACATCTGAATCCCTAGTCAACAGGAAGAGAAGAGAGAGTCATTTGGCTTCTGAAACTCCAAAGCCCCCACCAGTGACACACTTCTTCCAAGGCCACACCTTCTAATCTTTCTCAAGTAGTGCTGCTCCCTAAAGACCAAGTATTCAAAGATTTGAGCCTATGAGGACCATTCCTATTCAAACCACCACACCTTTTTATGAAAATAGTCCAAGACTCCTCCGAGGGAATGCTAAAGGGTATCCTGAAGATGAAGGGTGGGTGGTTTCTGAAATTACTCCTCTGGCCTTCTGTTCTCATCTCCATTCTTCTGATAGGGGCTAATATATCTGTTTATCTATCTATCTATCTATCTATCTATCTATCTATCTATCATCTATCTATCTATCTAGTTATCTATCTATCTATCATCTATCTATCTATTCTTCTTCTACCCCTTTCATTTGTGATTAAATCTCCATAAATATCATTGTTTCTGTATGATGTATGATGTTTTCACTCCACAGGGAGGCCCAGCCATGGCCTTGAAGCACATTCATTCTAATAACATTATTAAAGGGAAAGGTGCATCACCTTCCTTTGTGGAGCATCTGCTTTTCTGTTTTTATGGCATGCTTTGCCATGGCCCTAACCAATGACAGAGTCCTAAGAGGAAAGAGAGAGAGAGAGAGAGAGAGAGAGAGAGAGAGAGAGAGAGAGAGAGAGAG
>CABHPP010131970.1:30657-40670 GCA_902168425.1 Peromyscus attwateri
GAGAGAGAGAGAGAGAGAGAGAGAGAGAGAGAGAGAGAGAGAGAGAGGAGAATTGCTGCTCATGAGTAAACACTATTCTACCCATGGACCCATGGATTCACTCTTCTTCTTCTGCAACTAATACTTAAGAAATAATAGAATTTTGAAAAAGTTAGAAAACATAGCATCACGATATTTTTTTGACCATCCTGGTCTACATAGCAAATTCCAGGCAGCCAGGAAGGCATAGAAAGACCATGTTTCAAAAAATTACTTTAGTAGTAGTGATGCTAATTTATTACAGAAGTTTTATACAACAAATGCACAGAAAACAGTCGGAGGCAGCTTAAACAGAGGGAAAGTTTTTCATTCATACATGCTTATGTGATGAATTCAGCTATTAACAAAGGCATAAGTGGTTTATCTAAAATCTGACACAATTCTGAAATTTTAAAATTCAGGTGCCTGAATTGACTCTAAGTCTCACATATCTATAGTCAGGATTTTGAGGGAAGCTATAGAAGCTGTGATTACTTTCTAGGCTTCCTATTTATTGTCAAAAATCACTCTCTTGTAAGCATAGGACTGACCTCATCTTTTTTTCTCTGTTTTGAAGCTTCCTGCCAGTAAGTCTCTCCACAGAGAGAGCCTACCTTCAGCTCTTTGCCACATGGGCTTCTTCCAAACAGTCAAATCATCCACAAGCAGTAGAATCTACACTGCTGTCTACTTTGAGCTCTTTTATAACATCTTACATAACACCACCCTAGAGTGGCTTCTCTGTCATAGTCACAACCTCATACTCAAGGGAAGGAGTTTATGTAGGACAGTACACCAGAGCATAAGAACCTTGTGCCATCTGTACATTGTACTACAATCACAATCAAGCAACATCTGCAAATACAAGGAGACCTCATTGGAAATAGTTTGGAAAAGATTCTCATTTGGACTTAACTTTCCTACTTACATTCATTAATTCTGCAGTAACAAAATATGGATTTTTTAAACCATATATGGGGGAATAAAAAATTAAGAATGCATGGATTTTGTATCAATATTATTTTAAATGGGAGACTTTAATAGTCACTTAGAGTGGAAACATAAAAATCATAGTTTTTATTGGTTTAATGTGTGCTGCCTATTATGTTATCTTATATTCTTGTTCTGTTTTCTACAAAGTGAAGTCAGAGATTTCAAAGACAGATAGTTTTCACCCCAGTGTAGTCAGAAATTATTGGACTAGTAGCAGCTTCTTCTTAGAAGTTTCTAAAGAGATCAACACAGTCTTGGTACTGTCATTGGGAGAGTAAGGTTTTGCATAATAAATGTAGCATTTTAATGGAAATTTTAAGATAGGCTGCAACCAAATAATATTTTGCTTGGCTGTACCACAGATGATCACTCCTATTCAGATATTTCTTGATGTTTTCTTGTTTTTATAGCTAATATGGGTGAATTTCCTTATCTGATCTTGAATACAGCTGCCAAACATAAGGCATCCCTATCACTTGTTCCAGGTTAAGAAACCAAGGCTTTTCAGTCCTGATATCTAGTTCTGGAAAGTAATGGATCTCAAAGCCCATTTTCCAAAGCCCTTCATTTCCACATTGCCCAGTACCAAAGTGTACAGAGATGATATCTATCTACCCGTGGCACACTGAAGATAAGCTGTCCAATAAACCATGTTCACATAGACTCAATGAAAAAAAAATAAAGGAATGTTGGTCTCCTTTTTCCTTGGCAAAATGGAGTGGGAAGGATTCCATACACAGTATATCAGGAAGGATGAATGAGATGACTTGCTGGGCGTACAAAAAAGAACATGTTACATAAAGTTACACAGAGAAGAAAGGAACAGGAGTTAAGATTTTACCAGTGATGTTGACGACAAGAGCAGGTCATTGCATTAGTGCACACACCCACATCCTGGTTTTGTGTGTGCGCAGGCCTGTATGTATATGCAAGTATGTGTATATCTGTGTGCGCATGCATACCCATGCTTCTGGATGCTAGAGGTCAACCATTGACATCATTATTCCTGACATGAGCCTTAAACCTTGATTTTTGAAACAGGGTCTCTCCCTGACACCTGGGCTTCTTCACCTAAGCTAGAGTGGGTGGCTAGTGAGCCGCAGGGAACTGCCTGTCTTCTCCCCAGCAATTATATTACAATTATTCATCACCACACTTGGCTTTGTATGCAGATACTGGGGCTCAAACTCAGTCCATCATGCTGACACATCAAGTACCTTACAGACAGATCCCCCCCGCCCCCGCCATCCTGTTTTTAGGGATAGAATTTCAGAGCATTAAAGTTGTAATACGTTGTAGGCATTATCTAAATATGTAAGGCTCCCTTAAGGAGTACAATTGGGAGCGAAATATATTATGCTCCTCTGAAGCCACTGAGCTAACAGTCTACACATGAAGCCTGAATTAATTAGGGCTTAGGAAAAGGCATCACCTGGGGAAATCTTTCCTGAACAGCTTCACTGAGGAGCTACAATCCAGCTATGCTTACTTCAAGATAGTCAAAAATCACACACACACACACACACACACACACACACACACACACACACACACAGAGAGAGAGAGAGAGAGAGAGAGAGAGAGAGAGAGAGAGAGAGAGAGAAAGACATACATACATACAGACAGACAAAGACAGATAGACAGAGACAGAGACACACAGAGAGACAGAGATGAGAGACAGAGACACACATACAAAGACACAGAGAAAGACACACACAGAGAGAGAATGTTTTAAATAAATTGTATCTTCCCAAAAGCCTAATTTTTTACTAAACAATATTCTCTCTTTTTTATTTTACTACATTTTTTTTCTACAAACATAGGTGTTTTATCTTATACTTTATCTTTCTGGATGTTTATTGACTGATTTCAAACACTACCTGCACTCAAAATATCTAAAGAGAGCCCCCAGAATGTGCGAAGTCTAGCTAACTAGACTGTGACTCAGATATAGGGAGCAGTGTGATAACAGGGAAGAATGTTAGCAGAGAGCTAAGTAAGGGTGGGCTTATTATCTTTTAATTCTGTCACATTTGTGCCTCTGTGTTTTTCATCTAGAAAGTGAAGCAACTGGCATATAATACATGAACAACCGTCAAGCAGAGAAATTCTGTAGTAAACACCACTCCAAAGACTGCAACAGGAAACATTTTATAAAATAGAAACTAAATACAGGGAAATCACAACTTATATAACAAAGCTAATACCTATGTACTGTAGACTGTTTGAATACATACTGAATGTTTTGTGTTTATTCAAAATTAATTTGTCAAGTCCAAAGTTATAAAAATTGATGGATAAAACAAAATCAATATCTGTTTATCTAATGTTCATCTAAGAATAAGAGAGAAAAATAAAAATAAAAAAAAAAAACTACAATAACTCTGGCAATACAAAACCAGCAGAGGGCGCCCAGCTCCCAAGCTGTTTGCTGAAGGCATCGTGCAGGAATTAACAAATCTCCTTTGCAGCTTGTGATGTTAGAACCAAGTTTAACTTCAGCTGCTTACGCTAAAGATTTAAAATAAAAAAAAAAAACGACAGCAAATGGTATAAATTAAAAAGAGTGAAATACATACATACATGTATGTATGTATATGTATATATCAGGATTTTAAACGTTATTTCAAAAATAGGAACTCAGTATTTCATACTTGAAATAAAAGCATTAAGACAATAAAGAATAGATCATTTTTATAACTCATTCAAATTAGAACAAATGATATATTTATATGAAGTAATAAAAATTGCTTACCTTCTCTGAAATGAATGTCTTGAGAGTGAAGAGAATTGAGGTTCAAATGAACTTCCATACTATGTGTATTTTATTCCTTTAAGGACATCACTTCAGGCACAGGAGGCCATCTGACCTCAGTAAAAAATATCCTAATGTCAGGTATGTACCTAGCCACAGCAAAAGCAAGTCACCTTCAAAGATGAATCTCAACAGAAAATGATGACGACGCTGGGTGACACGATGCTTTGGTTTGGGAAAATATAACTACCAGCTGTTAACTATTTTTAGTTGATTCAACTCATTTAAACTCTAAATCTCATGCTTCATACTAGGAATGTGACTTGGCCATACAGTATTTGCCTAGTACAGTGGTTCTTAACCTTCCTAATGCTGTGACCCTTTAATACAATTCCTCATGTTGTGGTGACCCCCAACCATAAAATTATTTTTGTTGCTACCTCATAACTATAATTTTGCTACTGTTATGAATCATAATATAAATATTTTTGGAGATAGAGATTTGCCAATGTGGTTGTGATCCACAGGTTAAGAGCCACTGGCCTAGTATGTGAAGGGACTTAGCTTCAGTTTTTAGTACCATAAGAAATGATGGATGGATGGGTGTATGGATGGATGGATGGATAAACTCAGACTCCTATGTAAATTGTTGAAGGGCAGTTTGGAAAACTAATGGCCTTTAAGATCCTTTAGTTCACATCAGGATCATAAGATCTGCTAATTTTTTAGGACTTCTGTAACAAATTGTCATAACACACTGTCTTAAAACAACAGAAGATTGTTATTCTCGAGGCTGAAATCAAGGTGTCAAAAATGCCTTTGCCTCAGAAACCTTCCTGAGAATCATTCCTTCCCTTAGCCATTTGCCTAGATTGAGTCCTGGGTGTTCTGTGGTTTTAAAACATGTCACTGGTCTGTTAACTTTTCCTAAGAGATGCAAACAAATGCCCAATCACCCCAGAGGGCACCAGTTACTGAGCAAAATGTGACTGCAATAAATCCAACTTGGTGAGACCAATTACTTTTATAGGACTTTCTCACAGAACACAGGCAAGGGGTTGTAACAGGAGCAAGGGTGCCCCCCCCCCCCCCCCCCCCCCACGAACAACTGTTTTACCATAAAGTCCCACTTTATCATGGATGGTGACCTCCTAGAAGGTGCATCCTGGAGTCCCACTTTGAATCAACCCTTCAGTTCTTATATACTCTAGCATTTCTCAGATTACTGACAGCTAGGGGAGGGGGGATACAGTTGGAATCCCAGGCAAGCATCTTCAGACCCTTCCTAGAAAGGGTACATAGCTGCCTTGCTAATGGCATATACCTGCTTACTACTGCATTGCTCTGTTCTAGTTGTCATGGCTGCAGAAACAAAGTATGAGAGGGCATCTTTTTATGAACCCAGGGAAAAGTTCAATAGAGCAGTCACTCCAGGCTCTGCTTCAGCTTCCCAAGGCTTCCTTTCTCTTTCTTTTCTGAAGACACCAGTCATTTGGGATTAAGGGCCCCTCTAACACTGATACATGACAACCAATTACAAGTATAATGAGCACCTTTCTAAGAACACATTCTAAAGAACATGATAGTAAAGCCACATGCTATTTTAGAGGATGCAATTCAGGGCGTATCAGGAGACATAGGAATGCTGTGGGATGTTCTGTATGGCAAATGTGTTGCTAATAAAGCACTGATTGGCCACTGGCTAGGCAGGAAGTAGGCGGGACTAACAGAGAGAATTAAAAGAGCAGGAAGGCAGAAGGAGCCAGACTGCCTGCCAGACTGCCTGCCAGCCAGCAACCGCCAGGACAAGCAACATGTAAAGATGCCGGTAAGCCACGAGCCATGTGGCAAGGTATAGCTTTATGGAAATGGATAACTTAAGATATAAGGACAGTTAGCAAGAAGCCTGCCACGGCCATACAGTTTATAAGCAATAGAAGTCTCTGTGTTTCCTTGGTTGGGTCTGAGCGGCTGTGGGACTGGCAGGTGAAAGAGATTTATCCTGACTGTGGGCCAGGCAGGAAAACTCTAGCTACATAGGAATGTGGATAAACCTATATGATTTTTCTACAAAGGAGGAAGTTGCTGTCCCTGTAATGAGAGAACTGATGATTAGGGCAACTTTGCAGGTGTGGGCAACATGCAGCACCATGGAACCACACCATTTTGAAAGACTTGACTCTTTCCATTATAAATAAACAAGGCCCTGTAAATGACATAGGACACCATTCTGAGAGTTGCTGTGAGCTTCTGTCACTTGGCAAGTGTGGCAGGCTAAGACCTGCCTCGCATGTGGTGATGTTGATCTGTGTCAACTGAAATGAGGAGTTTCATCTGCCTTGCCTGTGGTCAGCAGATCCCAGAGCTTCTCAGGCCTTAAAATATGCATTGTCTTCCTTGTTAGCAACATGGTGAGAGACATCTGGAATGGGAAGCTCTAAAAAGCCGTAAATGCTCCCTGAGCAGGGAGCTTTGCATCTGCCAGACTGGAAAAGAGGAAACAGTTACAATGAGAAAGTTTGAGGAAGAATATTGACTGATGTAGGCCCTCTGCATATATGTGACAGTTGTGTAGCTTGGTTTTATGGGACTCTTAACAGTGAGAGCAGGGGCTGTATCTGACTCTTTTACTGGCTTTTGGGACCCGACTCCTCATACTGGGATGCCTTGCCCAGGCTGAATACAAGGCAAGGTGCTTAGTCTTCCTACAATTTGATATGCCATGTTTTGTTGATATCCATGGGCTGCTTTCCCTTTTCTGAATAGAAACAGAAGAGTGGACTGGGGGAGGTGGGCAGAGGGGAATTAGGGAGAGGAGGGAGGGGAAAGTGCAGTCGGATGTAAAATAAATTTTTAGAAAAGAATACTGACTATCCTCCATGAGAAGTGACAATAGGCAAGAGGCAACAGGCAGCTGAGGGGCTTGCAGGGAAACTTACATTTCCCATGTCAGTGTGGCAACCTACAGCTAACTCAATTTTAAAAAATGAGGATAAATTTTGATACCACATCACTTTCAGAGTTTTGATTAAAATTGCCAAATAACACAATCTAAACTTTAGATTATCAAGCCCTAACAAATAAGCTATTGTTATTATGAATGTTATCTTACTATTCACAGTATCATTTTTCCCTTGAGTGTAGACCAGGATACATTCTCTTTCAATATTTATGCTAAGATTAAAAGACATTATGGGCTGAATTTTACCCACATATGTGTATTGAATTTCAATGTCACAGATTGTTCCTACATTTGGAGATTTGACTTTTTATATTTCTGCAGTTCCATAAATTGATGTATACTGATAAAAATATAAAGGGAAAATTTAATAGTGTGGAATATGTATATATGAAACATAGTACATAGAATTTCTTACATAGATGGGGGTTCCATTGCTGTTGAGTTCTTCCTATGTGATCCTGTCTGATAAAAGGAAGGGCACACAGATAATTGGCTCCTAGTCACCTTAGCTTAATTAAAATGAATGAACTTTAGCTCTATCAGTATTAAAGTCAATTTAGCAATGGAAAACTGAAGATATGCTAAATCAGTAGTTTCTGTAATTCAATTATAGTTCTAGTAAGTTCCAGTTACTACTGGTAAAGAAATTTGATTGAGAAGTAGAAAAATGAACAAGTTTCCTTTTGTATGTATGTGTAAAAATATATTATAAAACTTCACTAATAAAGGAAATCTATTTCAGTCACTAACATGTGTGATAGGGAAAGTTGAAGAGCTTTGTTGTTATGTAGGTTGGAGATAATGTCTCTTACAATATGGTTCAACATATAAAGGTTTCAGCTACAGTAGTGGAGGAACAAATTGTTCAGGCCCAGAACTGGAAATTCCAAATAGCAACAGAAAACAACTATGAAATCTTGAGATACCCCGCAGTCAACAGTCACAGGGGACAGTGGTTTCCTAGGAAATCCAAGAGGAGACTCAAGGTTGTCCCAGAAGCCCTAAGTGTGTTTGATGTGTAGAAAGTGAAGGTGTCAGGAAAGTCTCCTACTAGAAATGAGCAGTTCTCCTTTAGATATTTGAGCAGAAGTCATGGCATAAGCATGGAAAAAACAATGGAAAACCTCGCATTCCAGGTAGATTATCAAAGTAGGAATCTACATCCACATCTGCAACCTGAGAAATTGCTCCAAGACTGGGGCAGGACTACATACTAGTTGCATGCTGTGTTGTTGCATGACTCTGGCAGCTATTTCACATATTTGCTTCCTTACACCCAAAGTAAGTTTCCTGGTGGGTCTATTACATCAGGGAAACTTCAAAAGCAGGTATGGAACAATGGAAGATAGATATGAAGGAGAACCTAATCATCTCCAAATCAAAAAAAAAAATAGAGGAGGCTTTATATGAGCGAGAATTATTGAGACCAAGGTTGAATAAAGCACAGGGACAAATAGCCAAACGAATGGAAACACATGAACTATGAACCAATGGCTGAGGGGCCCCCAACTGGATCAGGCCCTCTGAATGGGTGAGACAGTTGATTGGCTTGATCTGTTTGGGAGGCATCCAGGCAGTGGGACCAGGTCCTGTGCTCCTTGCATGAGTTGGCTGTTTGAAACCTGGGGCTTATGCATAGACACTTGGCTCAGCCTGGGAGGAGGGGACTGGACCTGCCTGGACTGAGTCTACCAGGGTAATCTCAATCCTCGGGGGAGTCTTTGCCCTGGAGGAGATGGGAATGGGGGGTGGGCTGGGGGAAAGGGGGGGAGAACAAGGGAATCTGTGGCTGATATGTAGAATTAAATTATATTGTAAAAGAAAATAAAATAAATTAAAAAAAAATTAAAGATATGTAAGACCAATACGCTAATGCTTTTACTATAAAGACTTAAAAATCCTAAAATAATTGAAGGTAAAAATGAGATTGCTTATCAGGTATAAAACAAATTAATATTGCTTTACCTTTAATTTTTGAAATTTTCATAAAAGAATACCATGTATTTTCCTCATTTCTACCTGTCTCTCTCCTTCCTCTAACTCCTGTGGTATTGCTCTTGAAATCTCTCAAATTTATGACCTCTTCTACAATTGTTATTGTTACATATATATGTACATAAACGTGCACTCACATTCAAAACCTACTGAGTCCATTTAACATTGCTCATATATACAAATATTTAGGAATGACCACTCGGAATTTGGTAGAATATCATCTTCAGACAACTATTATCCCTTTGAAAGACAGCTCTTGTCCTGCTACTGGGCTGTAGTAGAAACTGAACGTTTGACAATAGGTTACCAAGTTACCATGTGACCTGTGCCGACCAGCATGGGCTGGACGTTATCTTGCGCATCAAACCATAAAGTAGGATGTGCACAGCAGCAATCTGTTTTCAGTTAGAAGTGATAGATGCATGACTGGGCCTGAGCAAGTCCTGAAGTCATAAACCAGTTACATGAAAAAGTCTCTCAATACAATGCCATCCACTCCCAATCATGCACCGATATCCTGATGGGGTGTGTCCTATGACCGGTTGACAGAGAAAGAGAAGACTTGGGCCTAGTTTATTGATGGTTCTGCATGTTATGCAGGCATCATTCAGAAGTGGATAGCTACAGCATTACATCTCTTTCTGGGACAACTCTGAAAGACACCAGTGAAGGGAACTCTTCACACTGGGCAGAACTTTAGGTAGTACACTTGATAATACATTTTTTTTTTTGGAAATAAAATGGCCAGATGTGCTACTGTTCACTGATTCATGGGATGTAGTCAACAAAATGGATCGATGGTCAGGGACATGGAAAGAGCATGATTGGAAAATTGGCGAGAAAGACATCTGGGGAAGAAATATGTGAATAGGTGTCTTCAAATGGGAAAAGGGTGTGAAAATACTTGTGCCCCATGCAATTGCTCATCAAAAAGTGACTTCAGCAGAGGAAGAGTTCAATAATGAAGTAGATAGGGTGACCCATTCTGTGGACAGTCAGCCTCTTTCCCCAGCCATTCCTGTGATTGTCCAATGGGCCCACAAGCAAAATGATCACGGTGGCAGAGATGAAAATTATTATGTGCTCAACAACATGGGCTGCCCCTCACTAAGTCTGACTTGGGTACAGCTTCTGCTAGGTGCCACATCTGCCAACAGCATAGACCAACACTGAGCCCCATATATGGCACCATTCCCCAGGGTGACCAACCAGCGACCTATCTATGAACTACTTTTATGCTAATATAATATATAATATATATGGAGAGAGAAGTATATATAGATATATATA
>CABHPP010131971.1:0-18653 GCA_902168425.1 Peromyscus attwateri
CATGAAAACATGGATGAACTAGGATCTGGAAGGATAAACTCTTAAGTCTTTTAATTTTTTAGGGTGCTTTTTTTTTTTTTTTAATGTGTGTGAGTGTGTAGGTTCTTACTCAAGTATGTGTGCCAGTGTTTGTGGGAGAGGCCAGAGTACAGCTCAGTATTGTGCTCAGCATGATGGTCTCTTCTGAGGTAGGGCGTGTATTGACTGGAACTCACCAGTTATACTAGACTGACTGGCACTGGGATTGTGGGTATGGGTCACTGTGCCCCAGGCACGCTGACGGGGTTTTGGAGATTGAAGTCAGGTTCTCGTGGTTGCAGGACAAGAACTTCACCAACTGAGCAGCCCTCAGCCCCTGTGTGATTCTTTGTAAAGCCAAGTAAATTCCCTGGTGTGGGCCCAGCATAGTTAATTTACCTATTCCCTACAGGATAGGGAATGAAGATTTGCACGTGCTAGGTAATTGGTAGTTCAGTATGGTTTTTGTAGTTACAGCATACTTTCTGGTTGTCTTAGATGCTGTACCTTTTAGGACAAAGAAGGATCTGCTGGAAAGCCACGACGGTTTAAATCGTCCTTCCATATACTAACCTTCCATATTCTTCTGTTTTGAATGTTTGCCAGTTTCCATTTGTGATTTTTCAGGAGTGTGGTTGGCTGTGTGATGGTGGGGAGGTCTGTGTGACTGACTAGTGGGTTTTCCTTTGTTTCATTAAGTTCTTTGTGTGTTCCTCTTGAGCTTGAGTCTTATCCATACCTTTTCCTTTAGCTATTTTACAATAGGAAATGCATCCCGAGAGTAGAGATGGCTCTGACCACCTCCCTGTCTGTTAAGGTTGGGAGGGCATCTCTGCTCATTTCGGTTTTCTTCTGTGTACATTCAAGTAAATCTTACTTGTATTCTTAAAGCACCTTGAAGTTGTAGATGAGCTTAGGTGATTAAGCTTAAATTTTATCATCACTTTCTTTTATCAAGTTATATTTTCACTTGTGTGTGTGTATGTTGTGTGTCGCAAAAGCAGAGTTGCCTTTGGAGGCCAGAGGAGGGTTGCAGGGTATAGTGATCCACCAGATGTGTGTGCTGGAAACTGAACTCTGGCAAGTGCTCTCAACCACTGAGCCGTTTCTGCAGCCTCTCTTTCACTATAATTTTTGATCATCTGTTAGTTCAGTTCCTTATTGAAAACACTGGGCTTTTCTGGGAGTGCTATAATATAATATAATATAATATAATATAATATAATATAATAAGGTTTATGTGTAAAGTTTTATATTGGTCTGTGATATCCCTTTATAGATTACTATTCCAATGTGAAAACATTAGCTTGTTCCATTGCCGTGACAAAACACCATGACCAAAAACAACTAGGCAAGGAAAGGGTTCATTTGGTTTACAAGGAACAGTGTATCATTGAGGCAAGCCAAGGCAGGAACTGAGGCAGAGACCATGGAGGAGTACCACTCACCAGCCTGCTCCCCGACGTCTCGCTCAGCCTTCTTTCCTGTAGCACCCAGGACCACCTACTCAGGCAACTACCCCTGGTGGGCTGGAGGCCCTCCCTCATCAATCATGAATCAAGAAGACGTCCTTAAGACTTGCCTACAGGCAATCTGGAGGAGGCCTTTTTCTCAAAAGTTCTTCTTCCCAGATGACTAGATTGTGTCAAGTTGACAGAAAACCAACCAGGACACCTCTTGAAATAAATGTGTAATATCTTTTGTTTGAAACCTAAAGGTTCAGATATTAGAAAAACAGCTCCTGGTTATGTAGAAAAGTTCTATTACTGGGCCACTGGGTATTCATCTAGTGTTCTGTGTTGTTAAAACCTAATCAGATAAAAAGCCTAGAAAGTCATTAAAATGTTAGGAATGTTTATCACTTCCTGCTGAGATAGGGGTGATTTCACTTTTATTGGAAAGAAGGCTATTAAATACCATTTTTGAAACATCTGATTTAGGTAACTCTCCAGCCATAAATAATGACTCTTAGTTGAAGAGAGCTATAAATATGGTCACTGCAAGTGATACTATTGCTCAAGAGCTTATTTGGGCATGTAGAACTTTCAGGCTTGGTAGTACGGGTCTCTGGAGGCAGCCTTCCTGTGTTCTTGGTCTGCTGGAGCAGCATCTTTACTACTGAAGGGGTCATTCAGAGTCATTCCACAACGTCTGTACCAGTCCTGAGACATAGGTTATGAGTTTTGCGTAAGAAGACACGAGAATACACACTTGCCGTGGTCAGTAAGTGACAGAGACTTATTACTCTGACTTTTATTTCTCTCTTGCTCTGAGTATGAAGTCCCAGGCCTGAGGAACACAGTTGAGAATCCAGTGAGCGCAGGTCCCCTGAGAAGGAGCAGAAGGGGACTACTGGGATGGTGAGGGCTGCTTGACTTTGTGCCCACTCTTACCAGGCCCTTCAACCCCTGTCCAGAAATGGCAACTGGATAGAAATACAGGAAGGCATAAAAGGAGACAGGAGAGAGGGCAGGCAGCAGTGATGGAACTTCATGAGAGAGATGCCAGAAGCCTGTCTACCTCCAGAGATCAAACGGGCCACTGCTGCTGCTGTCTGGGAGCAAGAAAGACTCAGATTCATTACTGTCACACTGACTGCTGGCTGATAAGCCACCCGATAACCACATTACACCACATTACAGAAGGACACAGGTCACTTAGCATCAAGTAAGGCCTTGATTCCAGGAAAGGCTGATGTCAGCACAGGCCCTTCAGAGTTGGGTTCCTCGAGGGCCTTGTGTTAGCGTTTTAGATGGTGGTACCCACTCTCCTTGTTTGTATGCAGAGCATTTAATTCTTAGTTAAGCCAAGTGTGCCCTGGTCCCTCCCATCAGTAGAATTGAAGATTTGTCTGAGACCACCAACACCTTATTTTATGAAATTTGTGAAATTCGGTGTTTCACTTGACCCACAGTAAACAAAGTCTAGACTCCTTGGCTTCTTGAATATAGCCACTTTGTATGAAAAAGAAATACTGTTCAGACATTTTGCCCTTTTTTGTCAGTCTCCTTGTGTAGCTCAGACTAAAACTTGTGATCCTCCTGCCTCAGCCTTCTTGAGTGTTAGAACTGTGAGCTGCACTGCCATGCCTAGCCTTTCTTTATTGTACAGGACTTCTGTGTGCTGGGACCCTGTCAGAGAGGTGATTTGCTGGTCTTCCCCTATTCTGTAGGCTAAATTTCTGTTTTCTAGGGAGTGCCTTTTGAGGCCTAAGCAGTTTATTGTTATTGTTATTTTAGGTGAACTTCCAGTTTCCTGGTTTTGTTTGTGCTCACCCAAGTCACTGGCACACGCCACCCTGCACCACTAGGTCTTTGTCCATTTGGGATTGATTTTGCCACCGTTCATCCTGCCACTCTGCGGCTTGGTTTAATTTTCCACACATAGCCAGAGTAATCTTAAAACTTGACCCAGGTTGTGTTGTTCTCCTTCTCAAAGCTTCTAGTGGCTTCCATAGACACAAAAATGCACTTTATGCTCCAGCCTGTCGGCGGGCCGCCCACCTAGTCTCCTGCCCACACCTCGCTGGCAGCCCTGTCTGGTCCTAGTCTTCCTTTGGTCACTGCAGTTAGCCATGCTGTGAACTGCCGTGGCTCAGGCCTCCCTGTCCTGCTGCCCCCTCTCTCCTGTAGCGTGCTCCGCCCTGCGCTGTGCTGGCTGCAGTATGGGTCTTGGTTTCTGTCGTCCTCCCTGGAAGGGCGAGCTGTGCTGGGTTTGCCCGTTGGCTCATCGTCCAAGCCCCCAGCAAGGCAGTTACAGTCATTTGAACCGTGTAAGTCTCTTGGTTTTCCTCTTCGGTGACAGAGTTGCCTTCTCCGGGCTGCAGAGACTGCTCCGTGCTAAGAACAGGTACTGTTCTTGCAGAGGACTTGAGTTCAGTTCCCAGCACCCATGTCAGGCAGCTCACAGTGGCATGTGACTTCAGCTCCAGCTCTGGGGAATCTGATGGCCACCATTCACATGCGTACGCCGAAGGCACCTGCAGTCCCATGTAGCATTTTTGTTTTTCAGCTACCCTGCCTGGGAACAAATGGGTTTATAACCATTGTTCCAATGTGATCAGATCTTAGTACAGCCTTCTTTCAACACAGTAGACTAAAACACTGCAGTTGACTTTGATCCCCAGGTTGAATATTCTTAAAGTGCGTGACAAGGGCATGTCCTTCGAGAGAACCTTCATGCTCTCAGGCTTTGTGCTATGGGAACTCTCATCTTAACCAACCCAGATCTAGACAGGGTACCCTGAGGTGAGGCCTGCTAAGAACATCAGAAGGTGTCACCATCTCTAAGTGCTTAGGGGAGGAGAGAGGAGAAAAAGTGATTTTTATTAATCAACGTGATAGAGGAAAATTAAGAGATAGGTTATTTAAGATAGATGAGATAAGAGATAGAGGAAGAATGATAGCCATGCTTCTAGTTGTCTTGTTAAGAATGTGGAAAATGCCTACTAATGAAGATTTCTCTTCTTAAAAGCTGAATTTAAATTACATTTTGTTTCTTCCAGGTGCACATTTCCCCAGGTTTAGTCATTTACTTAGGCACATGAAGACAGATTACCAGTGAATGTTCTCATGCTAGGTGCAAAACTATAGTAGGTTTGGAGCAACCAGCTCAAAGATGGAAATTTTATAACTTAAGTTTTTAAAAAAGGAACTTAAAACGGTAGAAGCAGTCTTTTGGAACTATGATAGGAGACAGTTGAGGTTAGGATGGAGAAATACTAGAAGTGGGTGTGGGATGATGACTCCGTGGGCCATAGCGCTTGCTGAGCAAGAATGAGGATCTGAGTTCAAATCCCCAGCACCCTCATAACAACTGAATGTGGCTGTGTGCACCTTGTACCCCCAGCACTGGTGGACAGAGGTGGCAGGATTACAGGGGCTTGCAGCGTCCAGTATAGCTCCATGTTTGGTGGGAGACTTTCTCAAAGTAATGAGCTGAGGGTCATAGGACAGGCACTTAGCATCCTCTGGCCTTCTTGAGTGTGCACACTGGGGAGTCAGCAGATTTCATACTGGCTTATAGATATTAGAGTTTTTCCACTGTTGGGCCACGTAGGATAAGCTGTTTCTGATGTAATCTCCAGGGGGTTGCCAGCCTTTTTTTCTAAGTTGACTGGCTGAACCATTGACAGGTATTTGTCATACTCTGAGATGAAGCATACCCTAATTATGCATAGGTATTACGTTATGCTCTGTTGGACCTCACATTGCATAAGGACTGTTGGTTCTAGTTTGCAGCTGTGTGTTGTTTACACTGGATGTTCTTTGGGTGTGTGCATTGTATGTGTAGGTGAACTTGTACATACGTGCTCACATGCTCATGAGTGTGCATATGTGCCTTGGCACACATGGAAGGTTAGAGGACAGCTGTGGGAATCCAACTAAGGTCGTCAGGCTTGGTGGCAAGTACCTGTACCCACTGAGACATCGTGCCAGTCCCCACCCTGTTTTCTGAGGTATGCACTTAGAGCTTGCCCATTAGGTTACACTGGCTGACCAGCAAGCCTTGGGGACCCTTCATTCTCCAGCTTCCCTGAGCTGGGAATACAAGCTCATGCTTGGCTTTTTACATGGGTTCTGGGGGTGGAACTTCGGTTCTCATACTTACATGGCAAGAATCTCCCTGAGTTATCCCCCCAACATGCCTTTGACTTTAAGACAACCCCCCCCCCCCCCGTCCTCCTGACTTGATATTTTCTGAAGTTGGTGTGAGTCGTCCTACCATTTGAAAAGAAGAAATGCTCAGAGAGTGGGCCGCCACTCATTGTTGTCTTTGCAGTGCATGAAGGCACATGGAAGCTCTTTTTATCTGTTCTAGTCTTGTCACTTGCCTCAGTACTCAAAGTATATTTTTTTCTGGGATGTAATTTGTCCGAATAGTGAAAGTCCCCAACTGTGTGCCTGTCGTGTCCTTTGGGCCTGGCATTTTGGGCTCCTCCCTCTTCGTGCCTCACAGCTTTCTGGTTGGTGTGAGGCTTCTCCCATCTGCTTTGTTTAGCCTCTGGCATTGAGCTTAGGAATAGCTCTTACCCACTGCTTACCCTTAATCCAGTCAGAAGTCCTTCCTGGCTCCCAAGTTTGCTTACTGAAGTTTGTTCTCTGTCTTACTGAATGAATAAGTTTGAAATTTAATGACATAAAGTGCTTGAAATTGGGGGCATGATGTAGTTTTGGCCTATGTGATTTAATATTTTACTTACTAGCTATCTGAGATGATGAAACAGTACTTGCCTTATGGTGCTCCTGGGATGTTTAAATGAAGAAAAGCATGTGGAAAGCACCTCCCTTTCTACCAGTTTAAAGTTTAACATCAGCAACAGTTTGCAACTGCTGGGGTGGGGGTGGGGGACTTTCAATGTTCTAGGTACATCATAGACATTGTGTTTCAAGTTTTGTGACTTCAGGGCAGATAATACTAACTCCCAAGTTAGAAGATCCAAGCAATGTGCCAAGTGTTGACAGGTTGGAAGGTGGAGCTTGGGAGTTGTGTGATAGTGTATGCTGGAGCTGTCCCTTACAGAAGTCTCTGTTCATAAGCATGTTCAAGTCGTTGGTATTTCTGTGTAAGCTGCAAAAAAAAAAAAAAAAAAAAGGACCAGTTTTCCTTTTTATTAACAACTAGTGTTTTCTGTTTATAAGAGTGGATCAGTTGTCTTTGGGGGGTTCTTGATGGGTAGTTTTCACAAGCTTGTGGATGTCAGCCATGTATTTAACCTTTCTTTTCCGAGCATATTTGAGGGAGCTAGTGACAGCCGTTTCTTGAACTTACAGAATTCCTTCCTTTTTTTCCCCCTGAATCAGAGTCTGTCTACATAGCCCTGGATGTCCTGGAACTTGCTATGTGGGCTGGGCTGGCCTCAAACTCACAAGAGATCTGCCTGCCTGTGTCTCCCAGTGCTGGGACTAAAGACGGGTACCACCATACCTGGCTATTTTTGATGAGACAGGGTCTCACTCTACTCCATGCTAGCCTCAAGCTCATGGAGATATTCCTTTCTGAGCCTCCTGAGTGCTGAGGTGACTGCTGTTGAGACATAGCCCTGCTTTTATGGCGTGCTTCTGTGGTGGTGAAGCCTGACTACATGAGTGCCAGGGTTGCAGCCATGTGTAGGCTTGGCTGGATTTCATTCTGGGGAAGTTGATTCACACTTGGTAGAGGGTGAGGACCAACACCAGATTTGCCTGCTGACCTCCACATGGACAGTGGTGTGTACACACCACACACACACACACACATACACACACACATTTGAAAGGGTGGGGATGAAGCTTAGTGGTACAGTGTTTGCCTACCATGCGTAAAGCCCTGGGTTCCATTCCCAGTACCACCAAAATATAAAACATACACACACACAGACACACGCACACAAAAACAACAACAAAAAAAAAACAAATAGTAACCCCTTATATAGCTAAACTTTCTCAATATTTTTTTTAACATTAATTTGATACATGATTATTTTGGAATTGAAATAAACTGTTAGTGCTCTATAGCTCATCCAATTTAGAATGTGATAACATTTTTGATAGAAACAAAAATGGTTGTACAGTTGAAAATGTATCCAATGTCTTTCTCCTCACAGCAAAGTTCCTGCATTTGTAAGGATGATTGCTCCTGAGGGCTCCTTGGTGTTTCATGAGAAAGCCTGGAATGCTTACCCCTACTGTAGAACAAGTAAGCTGGCCCCCAGTAGCACTGCACCCTGCTGCCCTGATCTTGAGGGTTAGACCGAGCAAAGCCTTCTGTGAGGTCTCAGATAGTCCCTGGTTTCCTCCTCAGACCTCTGTGTACCCCTCAGGTTCATTCCCAGATATGACAGCCTTATGGAAGTCCTGCTAACTGCTGGCTTTGGGGTGAACACGTAAACACAGAAAGCGTAAAGGTCATGTGCACCCAGAGGTGCCCTTTGGTGTACTCCAGCGGCACTCTAGGAGGATGTCACAGATGGATTTTCCAGACCATCTTCATAAATGATGTTATGCTTTTATGATATTCTTATTAGCATTATTTTGAATTAAGGTAGATTATTCTTCATGTTGTCTTTGTAGTCCATAATCTAAATTGAGGATCTCTTGGTGTCGCTTGTGTAGAGACCATTTTGAAGACATAAGCTACTAAGTGTTGTGTGTTTGGGATAGCTTAGTCCACCTGACATAAATACGGGGACGGGCTGTTTTGACTCCATCTAATTGAAGTTTTTCCTGTTTTGCTGCCCGCCTCTTCTCTCTGCCTCAGTTGTAACGGTGAGTAGCACACACTAAACTTTGTTTTTGCATCCTGCTGATTCCCAACTGCTGCTCGCTTTTTGCTTAAGCTCCATCGCTTCATGGCCTGTCCCGCACCCTCCCTGCCGTCCCCACCTCACGCGTCCCAGGCTTGCCTCACACTCCTGATTGGTTCTGCTTTGCTTTTGCTGCTTGCTCTGAAGGACGGAATTGCTCGGCAAACCTCACGGCCTTTTCTCTGCCCCTGTGCTGCATCACAAGTGGGAGTGCTTGAATTATGTAAAAACATCATTTGCTGTACCCATCAAGCCTCTAAAAACTGGGAGCTGGGGCTGGAGATTCAGCTTGGCTATTAAGAGCACAGGCTGCTCTTCCAGAGGACCCACATTCGGTTCCTAGCACCCACATGGTGGCTCACAACCATCCATAAATCAAGTTCCAGGGAATCTGATGCCCTCTTCTGACTTTGGCAAGTACCAGACATGTGTGGCCACATACATAGATGTAGGCAAAACAGTCATACACATAAGATAAAAATAAATCTAAAACAAAATGGAAAGCTAGTGGCTCTGGATTTGGAAAGCCATCCACACTGGGGTGCTGTGCAGGGAAAGACCCCAGAGAACTGTGAAGGGGGCATCACTTTCTTGTTGTGTTCTCTGCAGAATGAATATATGAAAGATGACTTCTTCATCAAAATCGAAACATGGCACAAACCTGACTTAGGAACGTTAGAAAATGTAAGTTTCCACCCTGCACTAAGAAGGCCGAGTATAGCTGCATCATGGAGGGCTTGGTCCATGTGTCCAAGGCTCCGGGTTTGATTAGCAGTACCATCAGGGTGGTGCCAGCGCTGCACTTGAGTGAAGAAGGCTGTGGGAATGGGAATTACTGGGAACAGTCCTCTCTGCTCAGTGCCCTGATGACCCTGGATTAAACAAGCTCCTGGCAGCACGGCTGTGTCATTGGGGTGAGACGAGCCAGCCAGATACAGATTGGCTTCCTCTATCAGTCCCGCCTCGACACCTGAGTGGACTCTTGTGAGATCGCTGTTGTTATCAGCAGCCCTCTTACTTGTAGCAAGGAGGACGTGGGTGACAGCACTCGCAAGTGTTGCTAGATCCCATTCTTACCTGGTGTTTGGGATGGTTTTCCCCTGCTCACCAGAGCAGTCCTTAGAATTGATTACTCTGATGTCTGCTTCCACTTCACTTGTCTGAGCCCCAGATTGATGTCAGAGAAATGAGCAGAGGGCAGGAGTGAGAAAGTGCTTGTTTGCAAAGATGTTGCCAAGCTCCTGACTTACATTATGATAAGCATGTTAAGGTTCATTCATGCCTGAGCTTCAAGAACACCTGCCAGGATTCTGGAAATAGCCGTGAAGGCTTGCTCAGGAGCTGGGGCAGCATCTGGCAAGCCCTGACACCCTTGGCCCCATGGGTCTCAGAAGCATCTGTAGCTCTGGAGCACAGCATCTAGAAGTCATTAGGAGTGTGTGTGCTCAGTCCTCCAGCAGGCTGCCTTCCAGTGCACACCCACATTCAGGGTTCCTGCTCTTATCCTAGAGTGTGAGTTAGTGGAGGGCTAAATTCTAGTCACACTGTTCTGTTACTGTGCTGTTTCGTTATTGGTGCCCATTCTTAGAACTTAAATTTTAGTTTGTGTGCTTGTCAGTTGATCATAAGACACACCTGTTTTTCATAGAAGTTCTCTAAAATAAAGGGTCTAAATGAAGTGATACGTTACGATTATGTTTTATACTCTGTGTGACTTTATCCTGCCATTTCTAGCTTTCAAATGGGCTTACCTGTTATTTTAAAACAGTTCCCAGGGATTGAGAAGTAATTGAGTAACAAGTGTCAAGAAGCTGACAAACTGAAAACAGGCTGTAGAACAGCCAGCGCCTTCTCTTTTTTAAAGATCTGTTTTTAATTGTTTTATGTTTTTTTGGTTTTGGTGGGGTGGGTGCACATGAGTGCATGTGCCAGAGGAGGTCACAAACTTCCAAGGCCTTTGCAACTGGAGTTACAGGCAGTTGTGAGTCAGCCAGCATGGGTGCTGGGACCTGAACTCTGACACTATGCAAGAGCAGTTTGTGCTCCTAATCACTAAGCCGTCTCTCTAGCCCAGTGGTTCTCAACCTGTGACCACCTTTAGGTCAAAAGACCCTTGCACAGGGTTCTGCGGAGACCATTAGAAAGCACAGATACAAAAAAAAAAAAAAAAAAAAAAAGAAAGAAAGAAAGCACAGATACTTACACTACAATTCATAACAGTAGCAAAATTACAGTTACGAAGTGGCAGTGGAATAATTTGTGGTTAAGGTCACCACAACATGAGGGGCTGGGTTAAAAACCACTGCTCCAGCCCTAGTGCGGCTTGTTGAAGTCTGGTTGTCGTGTTACCTTTGCTAGCATAGCATTTAAGGGTTCCAAGCACTGTGCTTCTATCATTTGCATTAAACAGGCAAGATACATTTTGTTACAAGAATCACTCTTAGTACTACTATAAAACAGCCCTGATGGATTTCCCATGCATAAATCCACCCCTCTTTGGGGGAGTGATACAAAGAATAAAAGCTGTCCAGATCTCAAGATGGCCAGCTGCTGCTTACTGAAATCGTAATGTCATCCCCATACTGTACCCTGAGGGACTCAAGCTAAGAGGACATATGGAAATGGAGTGCTTTCCTGAAAAAGAACACACTAAAGTTTTCTGTTTTCACAGGTTCATGGTTTAGATCCAAACACATGGAAAACTGTTGAAATTGTCCACATAGACATTGCAGATCGAAGTCAAGTTGAACCAGCAGTGAGTACTATTTGATGGCATCTTGATGTGTCCCCTTCACGTCTCAAAGTTCTTTTCTGTCTTTACATAGTCTACGTTTCTACACTGAAATGATCCTGGCACTCAGGTCTGGTCTAGGCAACAGAGGCCCTGGAGGAAGAGAAAGTGGTCCTTTTCTGAGCTGTAGGCAGGCCCTTTAAGAAGGGGAAGGGTACCTTGCATATGTTGGACAGTGTTTGCTGCTTTAAAGTCACACAGATCTGTTATACTTCCTATGTAAGAGTAAGAAAGCAAAAGTCTTCCTTACATAAGTTTTCATTAGCTCAGTTAAGGCTAGTCTTGTTAGAAACGTCTGATGTATGATCGTTTAACCAGCTAGCATGCTTTTTTGATGATTTTGTTTGCTAAGCTTTTTAAATTTTGTATGTGTGTGTTTAATGCAATTGCAGAGCACACATAGAGGTCAGAGGACAACTTTCATGAGCTGGTTCTCTCCTTCCACCTACACATGGGTTGTTACGGGGTCAGTCTCAGTCATCAGACTTGGGTGACAAGGCCCTTTACCCACTGAGCCATCTTGCTAGGTGTTTTGATTTTTACTCAGTGTAAGTATCTGTGCCTGCCTCTTGTGACTCAGTGTCCTCTCCCCCTTGTTTGTTTCGGTTTCCTGAGGTTGGTAAAGACTAACTCAGGTCTTTAAATAAAACAGAGTATACAGGTAACTCTTGATCTGTAGGTGCAGCTGTACACATTTTATAGCTAGGATAGCCAAGGATCCTATCCTAGGCTATCCTAGGATACCTTTGTGGTACCTCCCTGGTTTGGTATGTCATGGACTGTGGGGGACCAGCCCCCACACTTATTTACCCCAGGAACTCTTGAGGAATGAGGGTTAAGACACTTAGTTAGAAGTAGAGAGAAGAGAAACAGAGAGAAAACACAGGATAGACTCGGGTGGGCCTGGATCCTTATCCACCAGCCCAGAACTTTATTCCAGAGGTCTGTTTATAACAATGCCAAGGGGTGGAGCACAAGACCTCCCCCTTGCTAGTTACAGTCACCTGGTACCCAGGCCCGTGGTCCAATCAACCTCCCATGCAGTCCTGCTGGGTACAGCCACTAGGAAACCTAGTGGGCTCCAACCATGGACAGGGTAGGGTGCTCAGTGTCCTCTACCATTTCTCTCTTTAGTGCATAGTCTCTGAAATAAGCAGTATTATCAGCTCAGCAGGACAGAAATAAATAAAATGTCCAGGTTTACTGTGAAATTTAAAGTTAAACCTTCTAAAACAAAGGTCTCTGACCTTTATCAGAAACACCTGGGGTTGAAATTGATAGTGACCAGGCTAGACAGAATGCTGGGCACTGAATAGTGGGAATGATCCTGGGGGTTGCCTTGTTTGTTTTTAATTGTACTGTGATTTGAAGTTAACCTCAATTTTAAGGCTGTTTCCACCTTTGAAATTATGTAAAGGAGGCTGTTTCAATCAGTTCAAGTGAGGATCATTCAGATGGCCTCTGCTCTTTGTTGGGGTGTCTTTTAGCCATTATTTACTGTGTGTAGAAGAATGGTGAAAGGAAGAGAAGTGTCTAGGGTGAGAGGAGTTGGTCAGCAGGCTAGCTGGTCATAGACAAGGTGGGAGAGCAGTGTGGCAAGCCAAGATTGGGTGCCCTGGGAACAGCATTAATACGTTGGTGTTTGAAGTGATGTGTTGGCCAGGCAGAATAGAATGGTGGCATCAACTAAACCTGGACCTTCATGGTTCAGTAGAGCATAGGACATGCCCGGCTTTGCTGGGAGCGTGAAGAGTTTTTGCTCTTGTCCTGGGACAAAAGTAGACAGTGTCTGAGAGTGTGGCCAAGGCAGCTTTCTGCTCTGCATCTGCAAAAGCTGCACGGGTAGCTCTGTGGGTCTTTTGGTCTGTGTGCTTTCTTAGTCCTGATAATGAAAGTGCAACTGATACCGTGTAGGATGTCAGACCTGACATTACGAGAACCTAGCTTGAGGGACTGGAGAGCTGCTGCTCTTGGAGAGGACCTGGATTCAGTTCCCAGCAGCCACGTCAGGTGGCTCACAACTGTCTGACTCCATTTCCGGGGGATCGGGTGCACTTTGGCCTGCGTGAGTGGCTGGTGCACATAAACTGACACAGTACTCACACATAACATAAATACATACAAAGTATCTTTTAAAAGAAGGTATTTGCCGTTTTCAAAGGGCAGTGTTGTCACGGCAGGCAGCATGCCATTGCACATTTCCCATCTGCCAGCTCCGCGTTGAGGTAGCTTCCCAAGGTCAGTGGGAGCCTTGCAGTTGGAGACGACCAGCCCAGTACCACGATCTAGCTAAGTAGCAGAGGTCCACAGTGCTGCAGGGGACAAAAGGTCACCAAGGACTCAGGCCCAGGAAGGCAAAGATGGGTAGGGTTGCCGTGGTTGAAGGGCTGTGTATTCCACCTGTTTCCTGCCCGCATCGCTCTCTCACGTCAGTCTTGGTTCATGTGTCTGTCTTTTCTGCATAGAAGTTGGACCTCAGGGAGGAGTTCTGCTGTTAGCATGTTCCTTAGGCTTCTGCACTATGCCTGTGGTGACTGCATGGTAGGGAAGAGCAGGAAAGAAAGGGGGAGGTACCATTAAGATGAGCCTGTGCAAGCAACAGTTTTTACTGGAATAAATATTCATCTCATCTGTTATCAGTTTGACCACAGTGGAATTTGTCAGGAAACATTCTCGTATTTGACCTATGGCCAAGTGCGAGAATCCGTAGAACTGATGTATCAGAATCACCACTGTGCATGCCCTTTGACCTGACTCTCCAGTGTTGAGTGACGGGTCTTGAAACCTAGGACTGGAGACTGCAGTTTAAGTGTTCACTGTCAGTCAGGAGATGGCTAGAGTCATGGAGGCACACATGAGAGAGAGTGCTACACTTCGGGATGGAAGGAGTGCTCTGTCCCATAGAGAGCCCTTCCTAAATAGCCTGGGGGGCGAGGAGGGCGGGGAGGAAGGGCCAGTCTGATATGCTTCCCTAGTATCTGAAAAAGGAGAGCAGGGTTTTGATACACTGAGTGCCTGTAAGAGTCAGGGCAGGAAGACATGTGAAATAGATTTGGAGATGCCCTTTTTTAGCTGTATAAGTTCTATTACAGTCTTACATATGGCCAGTCAGTGACCGGGTAATGTAACCTCAATGACTTTTCATCTTCGCAGTCATTTATCGGTTAGAAGTGAGTCAGAGGTTCCCTGAGGAACTGCAGAGTAGGACTCCCTGGACAAACAAGGCTGTCCTTAGAGTGCATTTCATGCTGGCCACCAGTTCTTCGTGCTTCTTTGGAGGTGGAATGGTGATAGAATTGAGAGCCAGTAAGACATTATGAGATGGGATGGGGTCCTGCCCCAGTGGGTTGAGTCACCACTGCCCCAGCCCTTGCAGCCTAGAAGCAGGCTTCACCCTCAGCTTTGTAAAGAAGCACCTTTGAGTCTAGGCCTGTGTGGAACTTTTGAATAGCAGCAGGCCCTGCCTTCGTGGTTCTGAAATAAAACTCTTCTACTGCCTTCATGGTCCCAGTGCTATGTGTGGGTCAGATGACTCACAGATTTTTATCACCTTAGTCCCTGCCAGATCTGACTACCTCTGTGGAGTCATGGCCAAGGAGTTAACTCTGTACCGCAAATAAATGTATTGGTGGTGGCTTGGAAAAAGGAAATTCAGACGCCCCTCTGAAGGCAGTGGAATTCTCCAAGTTGAGATTCCTAGAGAAGTTAGTTGGTCATCCCCACCGCCACCCCCAGCTCAGTGAAAGTTTTAAGTCTGGGTTTGTGCTTTACATTGAGTGAACCAGCTTGCTTCTTGCTTGCTTTCCCTCTTTCTCTCTTTCTTAGAAACTGCTTTTCAGTTCTTTGTGTACAGTTCCTGGGCACACACGGAGAGCAGAGGGCATCAGACATCATCTTTAATTCCCCACCGTATTCTTTTGAGGCCAGAACTCTATCTGAACCCAGAGCTTGGTGGGTTTGCTTTTGTTGTTTTGTTTTGAACTGTGCAAGCCTCAGAGATTCTCCTCTCGGCACCCCTCAATGCTGGGGTTACGGGTCTAGGCCTGTGTGTCATCATGGGGGAGACACACAGCTGCCTGGTGTTGGGGTCTGAATGCTTCCTGGTTGTGCTGCAAGCGATTTCACTATAGACCCATCTCTTCAGCTCAGAACAGGCTCCTAACAACAAAACTAAACGGTTTATTTTCATTTATTTTCTTCCTGCTGTTTACTTTATAAGAAACAAACCAGTTGCACTTGTGATTTTGAGAAAATAGGTAGCCAAGGCGTGTCAATCAGGGCAAACATAAAATAGTTGAGAGTAGAAGAAGAAGAATGTGAAAGGAAGCTTGAATCTCTTCACTCCATCTGGTGGGAGTTCTCTGTCACTGCAGATGGGTTTGTTCTAAACATTTCAGTCCATAGTGACTTCTGCTTGCCTTAGGGCTCCCCTTCTGCTGGGCTGCTAGGTGGCTCACATTTCACTCTTGTGGACTTGCTGTGTTTGCTCATTCTCAGGAACTGTATTTTATTGTGTATTGGAGGGACTCTGATTTGACTCATGGTGTGCCTGCATACTAGGCTGAGTACTTCAACATGTCTGTAGAATTGAAAACTCTAGAGGCGAAGACTTGCTGTGAAAGTCCGTCAGTGTGACTTAGGCTCACAGCACAGTCGCTGTAGGAACCACCTGCATGTCGGTGTGTGGGTTATCAGGGGTGTTTTGTTGGCACCTTTTGGGAAACTTCGTTAAGACTTGGTTTAGAGATATTATTTCTTAAAGAAACCAGTGGGCTGTCTGATATTTCTGTGTAAGTATCTCACTCAGTTTCTTTTGCTCATTAGATTGTATCCACCTTGCAAAACTGACTTCCTCTTTGAGAGAAAGAGGCATTGAAGTGGAGTACCAGTAAGGGTTTGTCCCTGGAGTCCAGCAGTCACAGAGCACACTGTCCAGCAGAACACCTCTGTCCACTCACACCCCAGCCCCTGTGTCCTGCTCACACCCCTGGGCAGCACTGTGCTCACTTGCACTTCAGCCACTAGAAGGAGGCGCGTCCCGACGTGGAGGGGACTTTCCAGTGGTGCTTTGCTAGATTTTCTTTTTCCTGTCGTCGTTTGCTGGTTTTGTTGTTGCTGGTGGCATTTTTAAAGGAGGAAGTCAGGAGATTGGAGGACGAGGGCTGCTTGAGCTCAGGAGTTTGAGACCCCCCTCTCAGAAAAACACAAGCTACAAAGAAAGAAGGAAGAGAGACTCAGAAAGGCTAGGTCTTACCGTGCAGGCAGTAATGCACACAGTGCTGCTGCAACCCTTTCCAGATCCTACACCATGGGAAGTGCACGGTGCTGCCTGCTCTGCAAAGACTCTGAGCTGCTCTTTGTGATCTGTTTCTGTTCAGGTTAAAAAGTGTCTTATTGGATTGTAAAGAGTCATGTGTGCAGCGTAAACATCCAAATGTCAGTTTAAAGATTGCCCCTTCTAAGGTTGTTGTTGGTGCATAACCACAGCGGAATGTTTGGTCTTCTCTAACGGCCCTGATGAGATGCTCACGCATAGCCTCAGCTTGGGTCCAGAACGTACACAAAGGCAGCACTTGACATCTGCTTCTGCTTTGCTTCCTAAGGTATGAAATCTGAATGTGGCCCTTTTAATCATGCCCAGCACTCTGTCTAAGTAGCTTACCATGATTTGTATACAAAAGTCACTTCCCAGGAGAGGAAAGCTCATGAGCTTGAAGTGTGCACACCACTCACAGCAGAAACCTTCAGTTTGAAAGTCATTTGAAAGAAATGAGTTTTAAAAAAGAGAAATTGGAACCACATTTAAAGATATTTATGTGAAATGAGAAAGAGTTCGTCAGCCGTTCTGGCTCAATACATGCTGTGTGACTATAACTTCCAGGATAGGTTTCTAGAAGTTAGTAATAAGCCTGTATTAGTAACTCAGAAGTATTAGATTGCTGGAAAGATAAGGTTTAGAAATAGTGTTGTAGTGCATTGAGATGACTTTGCAGCTAATGGAACTTGCTGACATCCTGAGTTCAGACCCCAGGATGCACATGGTGTAAGGAAATTTCCACCGCCTGCAAGTTCTCTGGCTCCCCACACATGTGGTATGGTATACAAGTACCTATGCTTTTACACTCACACACCGTATTTTAAAATATAAAAATATAGCTCAGTATAGTGATACACAATATTTCCCCCATCTTAAATTGCAGCAGGTTCAAAGAGGATAACATTTTTTTCCCTCGTGTTTCAGTATAACTGTGATATTTTTATTTGTGGTCAAAGTACTTTTTTTTACATGAGGCATTTCAAAACCAAAAATGACACAGTTTTAGGAACATGGTGATAGATCACTGAAGATGGCATTCCTTGACAGGAAGAGGAACCTATTTCTGGGTCACAGGAAAGGGTGCACACAGGGCCCTCCCACAGTGGTCCTCTGCAGAGCTTGGAACAGCTGTCCTTGTGGTTACTCAGTAAGTGGGGCTGCTGAAGTTTGCTGGGCTTTACTCAGTTCTGTTTGCTCGTTTGAGCCCTTCCTCCTCACCTGCCTGTGTGTCAGAGCTTCTTCCTTTCTGCCTTCCCCCTGCAAGCTCTCAGTGTGGTCCTGGAATGCTACTGTGCCCTGGTACTTACTCCACTGTCTGGACCAGGATTCTGGACTCTAGCTCACTGTACACATACATCTTTTTCCAGGAGACAAACTTCTTGTAAGCAGCTTTTTCCACACAGGGTCTGGCAACAAGCCTGGGGGTCCTCTTAGTGGTACCATGTCCTTCTTAGGAGGACACAGGCCCCCTCCCTTGAAGTGCAGAGCTCACTGCTCCTCACAGTCTTATGGAGAATCCCATGAGGCATAGAATGCTCAGCTTTCCCAGGGACAGCTCCTGTTCACACACAGGTGAGACACTACAGTGAGTAGGAATCCAGAAGCAAGAAGAGTCTCAGTTGGAGGTCAAGGCCCAATATTTACTTAACCTTTATTTACCCCAAGGCAGGCTGGCAGCTTTCCTTTCTAGAGCTGAGGGAGAGAGCACTGTTAATTTACTTAGGGCAGAGGAGCAGTTCCTGGTTCATTAGTCCATCTTCCCTGGTTTTCAGAAGCAGGCTCTTTGGAAAGGCCTGGGCATTGTCTTTTCTTTAGATTTTGAGTTCTGTTAGACCATGTTACACATTATATATTTGATGGATAGTTTTGGTAGCATATGCTTTACTGCACTGCTTCTAGAGAAAGAAAAAAAAAACAAAACAAAACTACATAATCTATAAGAGATAGAAGAATATATTTCCTAAGCAGTTGGTATAGGGGTTTTCCCCCCTCTTAAAAATTAGATATATAATAGTGTAGAATCTGGCTGGAAAAGGTTAATAAATATTAATTCAAACTATGTGGGATCATTATTATTTGTCAGCTTTTAAGCTGACATTTTCTTCTTGGTTAACTCACCCAAAGTTCCAGGTTAACCAGTGGAGGTGGCACCCTGATGGCCAAGATAAGCCATCAGTCTGTCCACATAGCGATTTGGCTCTGTGTGTGTGTGTGTGTGTGTGTGTGTGTGTGAGAGAGAGAGA